>ML848054.1:4706-20751 GCA_009831015.1 Picea engelmannii | reverse complement strand
AGAGAGAGAGAGAGAGATTGATATTAAGACTAACAACAAGGAGAGAGAGAAAAGATGGGATATAGGTGGAAGAGAGATGGGGTGTAATAGGGTATGGAGGGACAAAGGGGAAGAGGGAGAGAGAGAGATTACGAGGAGGAATATAGAGAGGGAGTGGGTGTGAGAGTGTAAGGCATGTCAAGGAAAGGTATAGGCCTAGGTATTTCCATGCCTTGTAATGTATAGGTATTTCCATGTATATGTCTTATCATGTATAGGAGTGTGAGAAGGAGAGAGAGGGAGACAAAGAGGGGGGTTAGAGAGGGAGAGTGAGAGGAATGTAAATTTTAACTTTGTACAATATTTACTGCAAGCACATTTTCAGTAAAAGAACATAAAATATACAATGGAAAACACACACATTACACAGAGATTTTCCCTTGGAAACTCAAACCGAAAAAAACCATCATATTCTATATTCATTCATAGTGATACATTGTGTTAGAGCCGGAAGTCACTCCAGGATTGCTTGCAGGAGCAGAGCCCAACGCCCATCAGTTTAATGTCACGATTTGTTTTAGAGGGGTGATCAAATGGAGGAAAACTTAGAACGATATCGTCTCAACTCAGAAACTAGGCCAGGCATGCATGGACGAGTGAGGTCTTGATAAACTTCAAACAATGAGTTGCAATAAAGGGTGAGTAGAGGGAATACTTGCATGAGAAGAGTGCGAAGGTATATCATAAACATACGGTTTGTAACATAATGGAGAAGAAAACATTCGAACACAAGATCCTCTTACATTCAAACACAAAAGACCAGAGAATACAATAATGTCATAACAAATCCTTTATCATAACAAAACTGCAACAATGCACGCGAATCCTTCGATAATGGACACTCTGGTATAAGACGAAACATAGATGGAAAAAGGAGAACTGTTTGTTATAAACCAAGAAATCTCAAACACAAAGGCATAACCAGGAAACCAGAATGTTTGTTAACACTTTACAGTCGGGAGCTTCACTCTACCATCGATAGATACAAAAATGGCGAAAATGCCTTCATATACTCAAAACAACAATCAACGGCGAAATCAAGACACTCCATTGAAGGCTTTGCGTCTGCATGGCTCTCTGACAGTCAACCTCTGAAAGGTTGTGCATCTTATGTCAGACGCAATCTGACTCTTTGACAACTCCAACGGCGAATCGACGTGCCTTTAATTCATGGTCGTGCTTTCCCATTATGGCAGAGGCGATGTCTAACCACCACCAACCGCTTCAATAACTGCTTCATCAAGATCGAGGATGACCTGGCCAACTCGACACCTTCAGGACGTGGAGGGCCTCCCCCGCTACCACCTGGAATAACCGAATGGTTTGAAGAATATGCGTGGAGGCCAGCGTGGAAGGTGGGGCACGGGGATGGAGTGATGGGGCTGAAACAGCGGGGGGCGGAGAGAAGCGATGAGGCATAAGAGAAGTGGCGGGAGGGATACATGTGGTGGAAGGCGATAAGTGGATGATGAGACAGGGAAAGGGCCATCTGGACGAAAGAGTGGAGGAGGGCGGATGACACATGGCGGCAGGGGAAGGCGGTTCTGGAGGATGACATGACGGGAGGAGGGCCCACGCTGGCTAAACACAGGGCAACTGAGAAGGGCGAGACTGACCCAACACCGTTGATCCGGGTGTGCTGATCTGGTTCGTCGGAAAGCTGCGTCTGTGATTCCGGACCCCCCCCCTTCGCTTAAAGGTAGAAAGGAAGGGGGGGTCCGGAATGGTCTTCATCGCCGTTGATCCGGGCGCGCTGATCTAGACCGTTGGAGAGGTGCGCCCCCGATTCCGGACCCCCCCCCGCTTAAAGGTAGAAAGGCAAGGGGGGTCCGGAATTCAATATGCGCCGTTGATCTGGGTGCGCGAATCGCTGCCGCTCGGATTTGCTTGTTACTTACCACGGGCGCATTATCATCCCAAACTTAGGACAAGTGGGTTTTTAACCCATTCTTTTACATTCTAGCCCCTTTACAAGAAATATCGCTAACATTTGGCTCCATGGGGGATAGAGTCATCCCTGTGATGCTCTAAGAACTCCTTTGCAGATTCAGTGCCTTTGCTGTTGGGCTATGGAGTCATTTATTAGTCCGAAAAAACAAAAACAGAAACAGTATTTACAAAACAAAACAAAAAGAGCCGACTGCGGCTCACAGAAAACATTTTTTTAAGAAATGCCCATTGACTGGGCTGCTAAAAACTTCTTTGCCTTCCAGATCCTGCAACCTGTAAGTGTTGTTTGAAAATACTTCAAGGATATTGAAAGGCCCGAACCAGAGGGCATCAAATTTACTATGTTTTCCCTTTTCTTGCCTGGGTGCGTCCCACTTGAGTACCAGGTCACCCTGCTTGAATTCTTTCTTTCTGCTCTTCCTGTCAAAATCCTACTTGATCTTCTGCTGATGATTGTAGGCTCTATCCATGACCTGTTCTCTGATCTGCTGCACTTCCACCATCTGGTGAATCCTCCTGATCACATGGTTAGGTTCTCCTTCAAAGTCCTGGAGGAGGTTTTCCACAGGTAAGGCGAGATGAGTGGGGAAAACGACCTCTATTCCATAAACAAGTTGAAAAGGAGAGACGCCCAGGGATTTCTTAGTTGTCACCCGATCAGCCCAGAGATAAAATTTGAGCTTTGAGTCCCAGGTCCTTTTATTTTCCTCCAGTAGCTTCTTAATAAGCTTGATGAAGCTTTTATTGGAGGACTCTGCCAGTCCGTTCCCTTGAGGATAATAGGGAGTAGAATGAATTAGTGAAATCTCGACCTGATCACAGAACTTGACCAGAGGCTCAAACCGAAAAGGGGAGGCATTATTAGTGACGATTCTGCTGGGGCAACCAAATCTAGCTATGATATCTTCCAGGAAGCTGATAATCACTTTGTGAGAAGTGCTTCTGGTAGGGACAACTTCTATCCATTTGGTGAAGTAGTCGGTTGCAGTCAGAATCCATCGGTGCTGGCCACTTGAGGGAGGATGAATTTCCCCAATGAAGTCCAATCCCCACTGCTGAAAGGGTGCTGAGACTACCATAGGATTTAATGGCAAGGATTTGAGCTGCTACTTTCCTGAGAATTTTTGGCATTTTATGCAAACTCTGATCTCCCTGCAGACATCAGGAAATAAGGAGGGCCAGTAATACCCAACTCGGAGGATCTTGTGAGTTGTGGTCTTCCAAAAATGATGACCTCCACAGAGACCGCTATGGAAATCGATCATAACCTTCTGTGCCTGCTGCGGGTCCAGACACCTTAGTAATACCCCCAGAGGGTCTTTCCAATACAAGGTTTGGTCAATGAGGCAATACCTGACAGCTTTGAGCTTTAAAGCTCTTGCCTTGCTTTTTTCCATTCCATCAGGAGGCCTCAATTCTTGCAGAAAGTACAAGATATCCTTGTACCAGGCGCACACTGCTAGTGGCAAAGCTCTTTGGGGACTCCTGTCGGATGACTTAGCTCACTCGTTGATGAAATTGATTCCCAAGGCTCTGCAATTGGACTCAGCCAGCAATTGGGCTAAACCCTGCCCCTTTATCAGCTTGGTGGGCTTGATTTCCAGATCAAAATCTATAATTTTGGCAATCCACTTACCTCTTCTTCCATCTATGTCAGGCTGTATAAGAATGTCCTTCACAGAGGCTGAAGGGACATATGTAGTGATCTTTGAATGTAAGACATAGACTCTGAATGCTTTGAGAGATTTCACCAGGGCATAAGCCTGCTTCTCCATGATCTCGTATCGGAGCTCTGCATCTCTCAGAGCCTTGCTAAAAAAGGCAATAGGTTGCTCTTGTCCTTGATCGTTTTTCTGCAATAAGACTGCTTCTACTGTATCATAAGAAGCAAAAGAAAATATTAGGAAATATTTGGAATAATCGGGACTGATTAGCACCGGTGCCTCAGTCAATGCTTTCTTTATTTGGGTAAAAGATTCTCTGGGTTCAACAGTCCATTTCACTTCATGGCCCTTCCTGAGCATGGCTGTGATGTGTTTCACCAACTCAGCAAAATTTGAAACAAATCTCCTCAGAAAATTTATCCTCCCCAGAAAGGCCTGAACTTCCTTCTTAGATCTGGGAAGTGGTAGGGTTTGAAGTGCTTCTACCCTGTCAGGATCAATCCTCACTCCATCTGCTGACACTATATGGCCCAATAGTTTTCCCTCTTGCATAGAAAACAATGATTTCTTGGGGTTTAAAGATAGGCCATACCTCCGACACTTCAGGAAAACCCTTTTTAAGTGGCAGCAGTGCTCTTTATCAGTCTTGGAGAAGACTGTGATGTCATCTAGATAAATCACCACAAACTTATCTTTTTCCCCGATGAAGGCTATGTCCATGGCTCACTGAAATGTTTCTCCTGCATTGATCAGCCTGAAAGGCATTTTGGCATACATGAATGTGCCCCAAGGAGTGGTGAAGGCTGTTTTTTCCCTGTCCTCAGGCATGATTGATATCTGATTGTAGCCAGAGAAGCCATCAATCATGGATATCCTGGAAGCACCGGTGACCTTCTGCAATATGTGCTCCATGTTGGGCAGGGGATAATTATCTTTCCTTGAGATCCTATTCAGGTTTCTGAAATCAACACAGAGTCTGATTTCGCCACTTTTCTTCCTTACTGGGACCAAATTGGCCACCCAGTCAGAATATCTCAAGGGGACAATGATCTGGGCATCCAACAACTTCTTCACTTCCCTCTCCATGACAGGTAGCAGCATGGGATTTATCTGTCTCAGCTTCTGCTTGAACGGTTTAGCCTTTTCTTTTAGTGGGATCTTGTGCTCGATAACTGATGTGTCATATGTCTTGAGGTCTTCGTAGGTCCATGCAAACACATCAACAAACTCCCTCAGCAACTCAGTATATTTAGCCCTTTGCTCCTCGGTCAAAATCCTTGACAACTTGACAAACTTGGGCTCCTCCGGTGTGCCTATGTTGCACTCAGCTGTGTCGGCCTCATCCCCCAAAATCCTACCCTTTACTGCCACGTCATTCCCATCGAATAACCTTTCTAATGGGATTAGTCCTTTTGGTATGTGATTACTTGGCAGCTGGATAATCTGGTGGTCAACAACTTTATTCAGCAACTCTCTAGGGTGATGATCAGGTTCTCCTCCAATGTCAGGCTTCTCATCTATGTGCAATGCAGAAAAGTCGTCAATGGATTGAAGAAACTTTTCAATTTCCTGATCGTCCTCAAATACTTTCCAATGCTTGACATTGTCTGGTACAG
This sequence comes from Picea engelmannii, assembly GCA_009831015.1. Lineage (NCBI taxonomy): Eukaryota > Viridiplantae > Streptophyta > Pinopsida > Pinales > Pinaceae > Picea > Picea engelmannii. The sequence goes on along the minus strand of ML848054.1, from coordinate 15,482 downwards.
AGGGTCTATACTTTATTTCAACATCGGATCCAACAGTGGGCAGCGTAGGAACCCCGAGCACACTAGCTGTGAAGGCTAAAAAGTCGGCTGGAGCATTTTCTTCCCTTGGGATGAAAGAGATGTTAAAAGCCAGGAAGAAATTACCAATTAGGTCCCATATCTCGTTTCTGTAATTCTTGAGTCGAGGATGCTTAGTCTGATAAACATTTTTGACCTGCTGGACAATCAATTATGCATCCCCGAACACAGCCATCTCCTTAATTCCCATTTCCTTTGCAGCTCTCAATCCCAGAACCAGAGCTTCATACTCTGCCACATTGTTGGTGACTTCGAATTCCAACCTGTATGACAGAGAGATGGTCTCTTGACAAGGGGACACGAATACTACCCCGACACCTGCACCCATACTGGAGGAAGCTCCATCAAAGAACATCTTCCAAACAGAGGTGGTTGGAGGGGGTGTCTCCGGATTAAGAATGGGCTACTTTCTGATCTGTAAAGGAGCCTCAGGGGTGTGGGTGAGCTGTAGTAAACTGGAGCCTAAATCAGTGTCCAAGGGATAGATGGGATGATTGGTAGGATTGGCTTCATCACTGATTATGTAGGCCAGTTGGGCTTCTCTGTACAGTCTCCTATGTTCCCCCCCAAATACTGGAATGGTGGCATATGTGAGATCCATCTGCAAGGTTCCCCCCAGTCTCTTTATCCAAGACCTTGACAACAACATGCCAAACTTAGGGGGGGCGTCAGCTACCACAACATCCATGACCATACTCTTCATGGGCAGCTGAAACAGGGAAACTACCAGGTCCTTGATGACTCCCAAACACTGAACCCTCCTGGAGTCGAAAGAATAGAGGTCATGATAGGCGCGGGTGACTTCCAGTCCTAATTATTCCATGGCGACTTTGGGCATGAGGTTGTGAGAGGCCCCTGAATCCATAAGGCAATTGTGCAGAACTTTGTCATGTATGTTTAGGGATGTGTAGAAGGGAGGGGATGAATCATCTCTATCTTCTACCATGGGACCTAGGACAACTGCAGGCCTTTCATCTTGGAGGTTTATGGAGTCTGTGAGAGGGTATGAGGCTTCAGATTTCAAAAGATCGGAGAAACGCTTTTTGAATTCCCCATGTTTAATTAACTCAGTGAGTAGCACAGGAATTCAGATCTTTTGAATCTCATGTTCAAAATTGAAAGAAGACATAGGCTTTGGGAGTTCTCTAATTTCAGGAACATGATTATGGACAATGGGAGAGAGAGGTTGAGCCTTCTTACCTCTTTGAGCGTCTACTACTTCATTAGCAGGTTTCTCGGTTCTAGTGGATTGCTCAGGAACATCAGGTGTTGCTGCCCTTTTGTCGGACCTCAGGTTGTACCTGCCTCGGCCGCCACTAGCTTTATCTCCTTTACTTAATTCATTGAGCTGACCATCCATGAGAGACTCCTCATAAGCAATCTGAGTGAGATGAGGGAAAGGGGGAGTGACCTCTAAGCAGTGGATTTTAGGCTCAGGCTCGTCTGTTTCTCCTTCTTCTTCATCAGCAACAAAATTGTTCTGAAAGGGAGCCTGAATTCTTTGGTCGTCCCTGTCTCTTCCTTTCTCTTTGTGTATAGTTGGGGGAGCAACATAATTTGGCCTTATGAAACCTCCTTTGTTCTCGGTGCCCTGAGGGCCTTTATACATTTGCTTCCTTTCCACCTTCAATCTTTCCACTTCTTCGATCAGAAACTTCATCACTTGGGCTAGCTCATTTACTTGAGGGTGGGGCAGTGATGGGCCAGAAGTTGAGGCTTCCGATTTTTCCTTTCTTCTGTCTGCCTCGGCCTGGTTCCTCAGTCTATCAGCTGCTAATATGTTGGATTCCACTTCTATGGCAGCGTCTTGCATTTGAGCTAAGGAGGTGGCTCTTCTTTCTCTTAATAAGAGACAGAAATCAGGGTCAAATGCACCAACATATGAAATTTGAGCAGAGGCTTCTGAGGGCTTAATCTCTGCAGGAATCTTGTTATACATTTTATTGAATCTTTTGGAGAAGTCAGAGACAGACTCTCCATCCATTTTCTTCAGAGCCCCAAACTCTGTCATGTAATACATATAGTCCTTCCTATCTCCCCACTGTCTCAGGAAAACATTATCCAGAGCCTCAATTCCAACAATAGATCCAGGGGCTAGTCCTCTAAACCATTTCCTGACCTCACCCTCCAGGCTTTGGACAAAGACTCTCATCCAGACATCTTCATTTTCAATATTTAGGTTGTCTGCATAACTGTAAAAAGTAGCCAAGTGCTCCTCAGCAGTTATGTCTCCCTCCCCACTGAACTTAGGCATGTATTTCAAATAGTCTCCAGCCGGGAGAGGGTTCATAGGATGGGGTAGGATTAAAGGAGCATATCTAGCAGCGACTATAGCATCCATCCTATTCAGCGGGGGATTAGCACCAACCATAGGAGTATTAGGTAGAGGAGAACTCGGAGGAGAAGGAGTATGGACGGGAGAAGTCAGAAAAGAGCTTCTCGGAGGAGACAATGGAGGAAAAAGAGAGAGAGCTAAGGGACCTGAATATGCAGATGCTTCTCTCCGTGCAGTAGTATCAATAAGAGGAGGGGTGGTGAAACCTTCATAGGTTTGAGGTCTGCGTTGAGGCACGAATTCTAGGGAGGGGGGAGTGACAAGGATCTCTCCTTCTGATACCAGACCAGGAGGAGAAAACTCAGCAGGAACACTCCCGAAACTCAGAAAACGGGAAACCTCAGAGGAAGGACGACTAGGAAGCTGAGAATAAGAAAATGGAGTTCTCACAGAAGGGGAAGGCGCATTACCTGTTTCGGCGATGGAAACTTCTTTCACAGATCTCTTTCCCTTTCTTCGCACCGCTTCCGAGTCAGCTTCTGGTGTAGCTAAAGGCAAGTGTGGATTAGACCTCGTGTGTCTGCCTCTAGAAGCCACAATTGATAGAACAGGTTCTCCCCAGCGGAGTCGTCACAATGGAGTCGCCAGGTGCACAATAGCAATCTTCAAGTTCTGATATCTGATGCACCTTCAGAATCAGTTGATCTTTGTCATTCAAATCCGGGGAAAATATTCAACTTTGTCCCCGGCAACGACGCCAGAAATGTTGGTGCCGGAAGTCACTCCTGGATTGCTTGCAGGAGCAGAGCCCGACGCCCATCAGTTTAATGTCACGATTTGTTTTAGAGGGGTGATCAAATGGAGGAAAACTCAGAACGATATCATCTCAACTCAGAAACTAGGCCAGGCATGCATGGACGAGTGAGGTCTTGATAAACTTCAAACAATGAGTTGCAATAAAGGGTGAGTAGAGGGAAGACTTGCATGAGAAGAGTGCGAAGGTCTATCATAAACATCCGGTTTGTAACAGACTGGAGAAGAAAGCATTCGAATGCAATATCCTCTTACATTCAAACACAAAATACCAAAGAATACAATAATGTCATAACAAATCCTTTATCATAACAAAACTGCAATAATCCACACGAATCCTTCGATAATGGACACTCTGGTATAAGACGAAACATAGATGGAAAAAGGAGAACTGTTTGTTATAAACCAAGAAATCTCAAACACAGAGGCATAACCAGGAAACCAGAATGTTTGTTAACACTTTACAGTCGGGAGCTTCGCTCTACCATCGATAGATACAAAAATGGCGAAAACGCCTTCATATACTCAAAACAACAATCAACAGTGAAATCAAGACACTACATTGAAGGCTTTGCGTCTGCATGGCTCTCTGACAGTCAACCTCTGAAAGGTTGTGCATCTTATGTCAGACGCAATCTGACTCTTTGACAGCTCCAACGGCGAATCGACGTGCCTTTAATTCATGGCCGTGCTTTCCCATTATGGTGGAGGCGATGTCTAACCACCACCAACCGCTTCAATAACTGCTTCATCAAGATTGAAGATGACCTGGCCAACTCGACACCTTTGGGACGTGGAGGGTCTCCCGTGCTGCCACTTGGAATAACCGAATGGTTTGAAGAATATGCGTGGAGGCCAGCGCGGAAGGTGGGGAACGGGGATGGAGTGATGGGGCCGAAAGAACGGGGGGCAGAGAGAAGCGATGAGGCGTAAGAGAAGTGGCGGGAGGGAGACATGTGGCAGAAGGCGATAAGTGGATGATGAGACAGGGAAAGGGCCATCTGGACGAAAGAGTGGAGGAGGGCGGATGACACATGGCGGGAGGGGAAGGCTGTTCTGGAGGATGACATGACGGGAGGAGGGCCCACGCTGGCTAAACACAGGGCAACTGAGAAGGGCGAGACTGACCCAACGCCGTTGATCCGGGCGCGCTGATCTGGACCGTCGGAAAGCTGCATTTGCGATTCCGGACCCCCCCCTTCGCTTAAAGGTAGAAAGGCAGGGGGGGTCCGGAATGGTCTTCATCGCCGTTGATCTGGGCGCGCTGATCTGGACCGTTGGAGAGGTGTGCCCCCGATTCCGGACCCCCCCCGCTTAAAGGTAGAAAGGCAAGGGGGGTCCGAAATTCAATATGCGCCGTTGATCTGAGCGCGCGAATCCCTGCCGCTCGGATTTTCTTGTTACTTACCACGGGCGCATTATCATCCCAAACTTAGGACAAGTGCGTTTTTAACCCATTCTTTTACATTCTAGCCCCTTTACAAGAAATATCGCTAACACAATGGACACAAAAATCGAGGCGACATGAAAAATGAGGTGTTTCCCATAAAACCCCGTGTAGGGGGGATAAATCCCCCCTGCAACCCCTGAAATGGGGGCCTAGTGCCCTCCCCTCAAACCCCCCTGCACGCCCGATGCAACGTAGCATACGCTAGAGCTAGGCATGCAAAGAATATAACACATACCTGACATTCTCCCAATTTTTGTTTTCTTTGCATAGGGGGGGTTACAGGGTTACATAGTCAACAATCCAGGGCAGTAATGCCCATGGATCCTATATACCAAGAGAACTTCTCATTGCTCACAGATTTTGTTAATGAATTTGCAACACTCTTCAAAGTGTCCACCTTCATCACCAACACTTTATTTTATTCAATCATATCTCTCACAAAGTGATAATCAATATCAATATACTTTGTCTTTTAATGATAAGCCGGGTTCTTCGCCAAAAAAATTGCAGTCTGACTATCACAATCTATCCTTACAACTTGTTGTACCAACCTAATACATGAACACAACCTTTGTAACCATACTGATTCCTTGCTTGCATGAGTGGCTGCCATGTATGCAACTTCTGTAGTTGAAAGTGCCACTACATCCTATCTTTTGCTCATCCAACTGATTGATCCTCTAAACAGGGTAAACACATACCCGCTTGTATATCTCCTTGGATACATATCTCCAGCCCAGTCTGCATCCACAAATCCATGTATGTCCAACACTCTGTCCAATCCCGGTCTTCCTTGGTAGCACAATCCATAGCTAGTAGTGCAATGCAAATACCTGAAAACCCTTTTTACTTTTGTCCAATTCTCCTTCCCTGTTTTTGACATATACCTGCTCAAAACTCTCACTGCATGTGCAATGTCTAGTCTAGTACAAACCATTACATACATCAAAATGCCGACTGCACTCGCATATGTAACACAAGACATGTCCTCCTCCTCTTCCCGTTTCTTGGGACACTGATCCACATATAACTTTACGCCAACATGAATAGGGACCTTGACCGATTTACATTCCTGCATATTAAATATCTGCAATATTGTCTCGACATGTTTTCTCCGATTTAACCAAAGTTTCCTCTTTTTCCGATCTATTTTAATTTCCATGCCTGAAACGAAATTTGCAGCACCAATATCCTTCATGTCAAATTTAGAGGACAACTGAGTTTTCACATCCTGGATAATCTCCTTGTTGTTTCCTATCAATTACATCTCATCCATATACAAGACCAAATAAATCAAATGATCACCAATTAATTTAAAATACACACAATGATCCTCTTTTCTTCTTGTGAAGCCAAGTACCAACATATAAGTATCAATTTTTTGATACCACATCCTTGGTGATTGTTTTAAACCATACAGGGAATTTTTCAGCTTGCATACCAACTCCTTCTTTCCCTTCACAATAAATCCTTTTGGCTGCTTCATATAGATTTATTCTTTCATACCCCCATTTATGAATGTTGTCTTCACATCCATGTTTTCTACTTCAAAATCAAATGCAACAACAATAGATAAAATAAATCTTATAGAAGTTAACTTGGCAACATGAGAAAAAATATCACCAAAATCAATTCCCTCAACCTGGGAATAACCCTTTTCTACTAACCGAGATTTGTATTTCTCCACTTTTCCTTCTGTATTCAACTTCTTTTTAAATACCCATTTGGTGCCAATGGAATTTCTTCTATTCAACAACTCCACTAGATCCCAAGCCTCATTGTTATCCAAGGCTGCCATTTCTTCATCCATGGCCTTTTTGCAGAGTTTTTCATCCTCTGAAGCCACTACCTCCCTAACAATTCTAGGATCATCATCAGTAATAGACAAAGAAAAATTTGAATGGAAATCATATGGAGTATACGTTTTCGGTAGACTTATTTCTCGAACTGATCTCCTCAATACTAGAGTATGAGGATTGTCTTCTTCTAATTCCTATTCTTCTATAGAGTCGGATTCATCATCCTTTAAATCAAACTATATTTTCTCTAGTTCTTCCTTAGTTGGTAGGACTTCCTGTTTAACATCATCCTTCATTTCTCTAAATACCACATCTTGATTATACACAAAACTTCTTAGTTTCTAGGTTCCAAAGATTATAACTTTTGAGACCATCTTTATACCCAATAAAGATACACTTTTCAACCTTCTTATCTAGCTTACTCCTGTTTTCCTTTGGAACATGAACATAGGCCTCACAACCAAATAACTTGAGATGTGCGAGAGAAGGTTTCTTACCAATCCATACCTCTTTAGGCGTCTTGTCATCCAATGCTGATAAGGGTGATCTATTGATAAGGTAACATGAAATACCCACTACCTCTGCCCATAATTCTTTCCCTAAACACCACTGAGCATGCATCTTGATTTTTCCATTAGCGTCTTGTTCATCCTTTCTGCTGAGGTGTATATGGAGTAGTCTTCTGCCTTTCTATACTGCACTTCTTATAGAATTCTTCAAACTCATTCCCGAAGAATTCTCTGCCATTATCTATCCTCAACATCTTAATTATTTTCTCTATTTGATTCTCAACAAGAGCCTTAAACTATTTAAACTTGTCAAAGACTTTAGATTTATTCCTGAGGAAATATAACCAAGTATTCCTCAAGAAGTCATATATAAATGAGACATAGTACACAGATTTTCTGAATGATGGAACCAACACAGGCCCAAACACATCACTGTGAACTAGTTATAAAATTCCTTCTTCCCTCGTTGCACCAAAGGAGAATCTTACTCAATTCGGCTTCCCATATACACAATGTTCACATAAATAAAAATCAAAAGAGCAGTTAGAAATACCTTCAAACATACCTTGACCATGTATTAATCGAAGACCCTTCTCTTCGATATGCCCCAATCTTTGATGCCACATCATAAATGTTTCTCCAGAGATTGTAGGAGTTCTTTCTTCTTCAAGTCCAATATCAGGAACAATGGAACTATTACACCCATCACTAATAGTGCTTCCTTACAGCTTATACAGAGTTCCAAACCGAACTCACTTCGAAAACACCATTGCTTCTCGAACCATCCTGTAGGTTTCCTTTTCAAATATTGTTTTTACCCCTGCATCATCCATTTTTCTTACATAAATCAAATTTCTGGCCAATCCTGGGATGTGCAGAACACTAGGTAGTGTTCTAATCCCTCCATCTATGAGCCTCAACTTGACTGTTCCTCGACCTATTATTCTAGTTGTCGAGTCATCATCTAGGAAAAAATTACCTCCATCATACCTTTCATATTCATAGAACCACTCCCTGTGGGGAGTCATATGAAACGATGCACCTGAGTCAACCAACCATGCCTCATGATCTGCATGTGTGCTTGAAGAAGCCATGTACACATCCCCTCCTTCTTCCTTGGAGGTTTTTTCTTGTATATAAGGAGATTCTTCAGATCCCTTCTTTTTCTCAACTTTGGATCTACACTGCTTCTTGTAGTTCCCTTATTTTCCACATCTCCAACATACCTTTACAAACTTTTCAGGAGACTTAGATATTCCCTTAGACTTAGATCTCCCACTTGAGGACTTAGATCTATTTATTTCCTGGGAGCGTCCTCTTGCAAATAATGCATCTGTTCTCTGTATTTCCATGTTCTTCCATCTCATATCCTCTGACAATAAGGATGAGACCACTTCGTCAAACTTCAAGGCTATTGTATTACTACCTATGGCCACAACTAGACTATCCCACGAGTCTGGTAAAGAGAACAATAAACTGATACATTTATCTTCATTTCAAATTTTAATCTCAACAAATACTAACTGACTTACTACAATATTGAAGGCGTACCACAATATTGAAGGCATTCAAATGCTTTGCCACTGAATCTCCATCTCTCATCCTCAAGTTATACAACTTCTTTCTTAGGAATAGTTTATTTACTAGGGACTTAGACTGATACAACTTCCCCAACTTGTCCCATAAATATTTGGATGTGGCTTCTTCTAACACATTCAATAATACTAAATCTGAGAGACACAGTCGGATTGTGTTCTTCGTCTTCCGATGCAACTTTTTCCAGTCATCTGTTGAAGTTCCTGTAGGTGCAGTATCTAGATCCACCGCAATCCAATGATCTCTTTCCACCAATAGATCTTCCATCTTGAGATTCCACAACTCAAAAATTTTCCCATTAAACTTCTCGATCTCCATTTCCGAACTGCTCACCATATATTTTCACCTGAAAAATCAATACCACAGATCTCCCACTGTAACAAGGCTTATCACAGTCTTGAGCCAAACCCTTGACCACAAAGGTGTCCCCCTAAAGCCAACAAATCTTTGATACCAAATGTAGATTTTAACCTTGTACAATATTGACTACAAACAGATTTTCAGTAAAAGAACATAAAAGATACAATGGCAAATAAACACATTACACAGAGATTTTTCCCCTGGAAACCCAAACCGGGAAACCCAACATATTCTATATTCATTCATAGTGATACATTGTTTACATAAAATATACATATAGGAGCCAACAACATCCAAAACCCTAACCCAATGACCTGGATTAGTAAACAACCCTAATCCCTTAACCAGAAATAAAAAACCATAGACAAAAACCATGTGTCGAAAAACCGTCCAACAATGGACACAAAAATCAAAGCGACATGAAAAACGAGGCAAAAAATGCAACATGTTTCCTAAGGAAAAAAAATATCCAGGGGGAGATTCCCCCCAAATCCCATGCAAGGGAGCTATCACCCCCCTGCAACCCCCATAGGGGGGGGTGGCCTCCCCTCAAACCCCCCTGTTCATTCGGTGCAACATAGCAGATACTGGGGCTAGTCGTGCAAAAAATATAACACATACCGAACAAGGAATGTGGGGTAGAGAGAGAGAGTGAGAGGAAGGGGGGGATAGAGAGTGAAGAGAGGTAGAGAGAGGTAAAGAGAGAAAGGGGGGAGAGTGGGGGAGAGAGAGGGAGGGGGAGAGAGGAGTAGATGTAGGAGAGAGATAGAGAGGAGAGATAGTGGGAGGGAGGGGGTAATAAGAAATATGAGCATGCATGTGTTACTAGAGCGCGTGCACGTTCCTAGTAACGCGTGCACATTCCTAGAGTGTGTGCGCGTTCATTAGAATTCAATTTTTTTTAGCGAGAATGACAACTTTAGTGTACATGTATGATGACATGGTTTCTTTGGATTTAGGTTAGAGATGAGAAACCTCTTGTTTCGCTCTGCAAATAGATAAAAACCTCCATTTTTGTGAATACCTCTCTATATCTGCTTTTGATGTTATTTTTATATAGGGTACATAAATCAGTTTTTGACGAAACTATAGACATAGATAGAGTCAGCTATGAAGATTCCAAACACACACACACACACACACACACATATATATTAAATTAAATATCGTTTACTATTTTTGTCTTCACATATATCAAAATCCTAGAATACATACCTCTTTTATTTCTGCTATAACTTTCTGTTGGCTTAACCATTTCTAAAATGAGCTATACGTCGCACTAGAAGAGATCGATACCTACGACCTAAAGAAAAGAAAATTATTTTGATCATGTTAAGACCCTTGTAGCCTGCACGAATGGAAGGCATTGTAATTTCAAGGATATATTGACTTTCATAATTCACACACACACACACACACACACACACATATATATATACACAAAAAAAAATAAAAAAATACACCACACTAGAACAATGGGTTCCCTACAATTATACAAGTTTTTGGAATGATTTTTCATCGTTAAGGTGCTCAACACATGCACGAATGGAGACATATACCTTATATTTTGCTGGAAAAATAACATACCACTATTATAAAAAATCAAATTTCACATAGTTATTCACAATTTATATGAATAAAAGTTGTATATTCGGAAATCTAATTCGATTTCCTACATTTCATCTTTTTACACCATATTCAAATTCATTGTAAAAGTACCTTGAATAATCCCTCAAAGTTAACAGATTGTTGTTTTTCAATGTTTGCATTGCCAATAACGTGTCATGAGAGACCATCATTAGCTTGCACATGCCCGATTATATATATATATATATATATATATATATATATATATATATATATATATATATATATATATATATATATATATATATA
>ML848053.1:17206-34096 GCA_009831015.1 Picea engelmannii | reverse complement strand
GACAAGGACTTGAGCTATTCGAGGCCATACCTGATGTTGTCACAAGAGTTAACTCTAGCCTGTAATAGAGCCAAGCCTTAGCACATTTTAAATGAAATAAATTTTGTTGATTGATCAATCATAAGAGGCTTCTAGAACTAGGTCTGAAATAGGCCTTTCACTCATTTATAGATCAGAAATGAAGAGGCATGACCTCATATACTAAATTCATTTCAAAATCATGAGGATGGATAGAAGATAGGGGATGAACAAAACTGAAATAAAAAGAAAGGTATCTAATTCTGATAAATCAGGTCTTCCTTTCAATAGAATAAATAACACCAAACTTCAAATATCTGAACATAGGTCTTGTCTCACTAATAGCAAGACAGAGGAAAAGATATGAATAATTAAAACTTGTAAATAAGGAAAAACAATTAATATGCAGGTCTTGTTCTACTCACAACAAAATAGAGGAAAAATAACACTTTAAGGAATGCTTTAGATTAGATACAACAGAATTATCACTGAACTAAATTAATGAATGGAAGGAAGAAAGAGAAGTAATGAAAACTTCAGAAACAATAACACAGGAATACGATAGAATTAGACAGTGACAAGGTGTTGAATCTCTTGGCATTATGTTCTATATTTTTTGAAAATGAATGCATTACAAACCTAGCCTCCACAATGCCCCTGGGTTGTTCCCCCCCCCTTTTTCTTTTTCAAGAAGATACAATAATATAAGTCTTCTACCCTCTTTCGAATAACTGAAAACTAATTCGAATTACAAAATAAATCCCTCTATAAATGAACAGGTATATCATGTAGGTATTGAGGTTGAAATCCTCCCTAGGAGGTCGAATTTCCTCCCAAAAGATAACAACAGTTACCATCAATTTCAGAAACTTTCTACCATAGAAAATGGGCCAAACTGCTGAAAACTGGGGCTGCGGTTATGGTTCTGTATATGTTGAATCGTGACAGTTGTGTATAAAATGAAAGAGGCTTTTGTGCATCTATTTGTTTTGAGCACAAAACTCTCTCAGTTCCCTGAGATCCATTTCCATTTTCCCCAGATTTGCATTTTACAAACATGTGTCAAAACATGAAAATATGAGATCTGAAAATTAGGGCTCGAAGATGGATTCGATTCTCACAATATGTGACACCTGTAGGAAAACTGAGAGAGGCTATTGATCTCTGATATGCTAGGCAAAAAATTCTCCGATCGTTTTGCAAAATGATACTCCAGTTGCTCATAATCATCATTTGAAAATGATGACTCAGCATAGTAAAAAGCGCCACATTTATGAAAACGAACCTCATCTTTCAGGGGAATTTTCACTGCCTTCCCAAGATCCAAATGAAATTATGAAGACACCACTAAAAATATTAGGATTTGTAGATGTCTATCGACTATTCGAACACGGAAAAAGGCCTCTCCACGACTGATAAAAATGAGTTTTTCTAAGGCAGTTTTGTCACTGGAAAAAACCCGTGATTTTAGTGGCTAACAGGCCAAAAAGAGGGGTATCTTAGCCACCGAAAGTCCTGGCTTTCGACAGATAACAGTGATATTTCAGCACCATAATCCACCAAAAGTCCCGAAACCCTGATTTTTGCTTTCGGGTTTCGGGGAAATGGAGGAATGGTCAAAATCTCTATGTCGACCAAACCCCTGACTGCCGAAAACCCAAAATGGTGATGCGGCATTTATGTAAAACCTTATTATAGCGATTTTATTTCCATTTATTACATTCTTTTTGTGCCTCCTCGTGACTTGATTTCTAGGTAAAAACACATCTACACTTTTGGTAGCTAAGGGCATATGAAACTTGATATTTAAGCTACCGAAAGTCTGCACTTTTGGTAGCTAAACACTATAAATGTTTTCCTCCTAAGCTACCGAAAGCCAAAATTTCAATATTTGTTCCAACATAGGCTCCATCTAGGGATGGTTCTTTCTTGCAAAGCGTCAAGAACGGTAGACCAAGTGCCTTCATCCATTGGGCGACCTGAAATCATCCTTATCAAACGCTAAATCCTGTCACTTTGCTTGCACCTTTTCGAAACAAAAAATTGCTTATGCATTCATTGGGCTATGGAGTCATAATGTATTAAATCAAAACCATACATGATGCCAAACTAAACTAGAAACATACTTAAAACCACTGATGTACTTTAATGCTCAAAGTCAAGCTTATTTATATACATCACCTACTCTAACTACCAAAACATTTCCACTGAATCAAATGATACAAAAATGCCAGTGAAGCCAATCCAAAAACTGTCTACTTATTTGAAATCTGCTCACACTTTCTTTGAGCAGGCTAAAAAAGGAAACTGGCAACTTCCATCTGAAATGTTGTTGATCATGAATTTTCAAACTTTTCCTCAATTCCCGTGACAAAATATCTATGACATAGCATGTTCCTCCATTAAATAAATCTAAAAGGTCAGTAAAAGGATCTTGGAAAAATATATGGTCCCGAGGTTTTAAAACATCTAGGACTACTCTACGTTCTAATTTATAATGCTCAGGATCATTCTCAAAGAGAATATATGAGAACCCTTCAATATCATCTGCAATGGAATCTCCAAAATCAGGGCACAATCTTGTCTGAAGACCATCATCCCTCCATGAAAAATCTACAGCAAGTTGTTCTACAGAAACAATGTAATAATCATCACTATACTCATCATATTTAGGTTCAGTAGATAACTCGGGAATGTCATTAGTCAGAAAAATGCCTGGGACATCAACCATGAGCAACTGTGATCCTTTCTCTGGCATGATTTCTATCTCAAATTTATACTCCTCCAAATCATAGTCTAAAACATCCTTGAACAACGAACTTCCTTCAAAACTATTAAATGTGACAGCCCTATCCTCTTCATGAAACAAAACATGGCTTACAAGATGATTTCCTGGCTGGAAATTATCATCATAAATAGGTTCATTAACTTCCTGTAAGGTTTCATCAAATACATGACTGTCATTATTTAAAATCAGATTTACATTTTCAGAAATGGAAGAAGTCCGACTCTCATATCCAAGACTGTGTATACACTGCAAATCTGTGTAAGCAGGGGTTGTAACATGACTATGTAGGAGCAAATCTATTTCTTCTTCAGTCAAGGGAGAATGTGGTCTCTGTATTTTCTGGATAAAACAACAATTATTTTCTTTCTCTTCTGTAGGTTGACCGTGATGTTGAATAGCTTCTTCTCGAATATGATCACAAGATCTATCATATCCCGCTTCTTTATCAGCCAACACTTCTTCATACTAATCATCTTCATCAACTTGATAAATTTCTGATATTCCTTCCTCCTCTCCAAGAGGATTTGTTTGATCTTTTTGTCTTATGAATTCTATATTACAACAATCTTCAAAAAGGATTTCAGCTGAATATATCGTCTTACAATGTTGATGAAAAAGTGTGTGAAAATATTTCAATGAAGGAATACTGGAATGGGGTAAATATTTATACTAGAGTCTAGCATCTCTTTCCAACGAAAACATAGACAACTTCACGAGGACATCTTCAAGATGTACATTTAATTCATCCATGAGATTGTGGAATTCAAACAAGTGTTGAGCAGGATTGTCATCCACATATCCTCCAAATTTAGGAAGGACGTCTTCCCAAATTTTAATTTCTAGAACAGAGTCTAGAAAACCATAAACATTTGTAAAGTCCATAGGAGAAAACCTTGCAACAATCTAAGCGGTGAACGAATTCAACATTTTGAGACCAATGGAGTTGCCAGTGAATTAGGTAGAGTCTTTGAACCAAGGATTCTCCAGGTGAATGATCACAACCAATTGAATGCCTATCCCTCGTTCACCATCAAGGAATAGATCTAAACTTTTTGTCATATCCTAGAGAATATAGATTCATTCCTCCGTCCCTGACAACGACGCCAGAAAAATGTTGTCGCAAGAGTTAACTCTAGGCTGTAATAGAGCCAAGCCTTAGCACAATTTAAATGAAATAAATTTTGTTGATTGATTAGTCATAGGACGCTTATAGAACTAGGTATGAAACATGGCTTTCACTCATTTATAGATTAGAAACGAAGAGGCATGACCTCATCTACTAAATTTATTTCAAAATCATGAGGATGGATAGAATATAGGGGATGAACAAAACTGAAAGAAAAATCCAAGTATCTAATTCTGATAAATCTGGTCTTCCTTTCAATAGAAGAAATAACACCAAACTTCAAATATCTGAACATAGGTCTTGTCTCACTCATAGAAAGATAGAGGAAAATCTATGAACAAATTAAACTTGTAAATAAGGAAAAAAAAATAGATGTAGGTCTTGTTCTACTCACAACAAAACAGAGGAAAAACTGCACTTTAAGGAATGCTTTAAATTAGCTACAGCAGAAGTATCACTGAATTGTAACCATTACAAGTTGAATTAATGAATGGAAGGAAGAAAGAGAAGTAATGAAAACTTCAGAAACAATAAAACACGAAGAATACATAATTAGACAGTGAAAAGGTGTAGAATCTCTTAGCATTATGTTCTATATTTTCTGAAAATGAAGGCATTACAAACCCAGCCTCTAAAAGGTCCCCGGGTTGTCCTCCCCCCCCACCCCCCCTTTTTCTTCTTCAAGAAGATACAATAATATAAGTCTTCTACCCTCTTTCGAATAACTGAAAAATGATTCGATTTACAAAATAAATCCCTCTATAAATGAACAGGTATCTCATGTAGGTATTGAGGTCGAATTTTCTCCCAAAAGATAACAACAGTTACCATGAATTTCAAAAAAATTCTTCCATAGAAAATAGTCCAAACTGCTGAACACTGGGGTTGTGGTTATGGTTCTGTATCTGTCGAATTGTGACAGTTCTGTATAAACCTAAAGAGGATTTTGTGAATCTTTTTGTTCTAATAAAAAACCTCTCTCAGTTCCCTGAGATCCATTTCCATTTTCCCTAGATCTGCATTTTACAAACATGTGTCAAAACAGGAAAATATGAGATCCAAAAATTAGGGATCAGAGATGGATTCAATTATCCCAATATGTGACACCTGTAGGAAAAATGAGAGAGGCTATTGATATATGATGTGTTAGGAACAACATCCTCTGACCGTTTCTCAAAATGATACTCCAGTCGCTCAGAATCATCATTTGAAAATGATGACTCAGCACAGTAAAAAATGCCACATTTATGAAAATGAACCTCATCTTTTGGGGGACTTTTGATTGGCTTCCCAAGATTTAAATGAAATTATTAATAAACCAATGGAAATATTAGGATCTGTAGATGTCGATAGACTATTCAAACGTGGAAAAAGACCTCTCCACGACTGAGAAAAATGATTTTTTTAAGGCAGTTTTGTCACATGAAAAGACCTGCGATTTCGGTGGCTAACAGGCCCAAAAGAGGGGTATCTTAGCCATTGAAAGTCTTGGATTTCGGCAACTAACAGTGAGATTTCAGAGCGCCATAAGCCACCAAAAGTCCCAAAACCCCTATTTCATCTTTTGGGTTTCGAGGAAACAGAGCAATGGTCAAAATCTCTATGTCGACCAAACTCCCGACTGCTGAAAACCCGAAATGGCGACATGGCATTTATGTGAAACCTTATTATAACGATTTTATTGTCATTTATTGCATTCTTTTCGTGCCTCCTCGCGACTTTGTTTATGGGTAAAAACACATCTACACTTTTGGCAGCTAAGGGCATATGAAACTTGAGATTTAAGCTACCGAAAGTCTGCACTTTCAGTAGCTAAACACTATAAAGTTTTTCCTCCTAAGCTACCGAAAGACAAAATTTCAATATTTGTTCCAACACCTAAAATCAAGGTAATTTTCGTAAATCTAGAATGATATGAATTCTTGTGCACATTTGAAGGATACCACATAGGCATAGCTATGCTTTTCATGCAGACATTTGATGGCTTCCAAACCCAACTTGGGGATATTTGTATTCATATTATAGAGCACTTTGTTGGAGGATCTTGTGCTCTCCCTGTATGTGGGGAAAGGTGGTTTAAGAAATACAAGTTTCCTCCCGAACTATGAAACAAATTCTTGGTTCTCGAGCACCAAGACCCTGACTTGAGCCAAGGAATCCCTATGTCATGGATAAAGGAAGATTGGAAGGGAATCCTAGTAGCGGTGCATAGGTATATAATAGGTTGGGGTCGATTCACCATAGTACATTGTTATCACCTTTGTTTCCTTATGCATCTAAGTGGAGACAAAGAGCTAAAATTACCCTATTACCTTCTTAAAATTCTAACCAAAATGGCCAGGAGAGTTCAAATCCACCCTGAATCTACTCATAGGAACCTATACCATCAAGGCTTAATCAAATTGTTGGTTTCTTTCACTTTAAAGAAAATTGAAATTCCTTGGGTTTATTTATTGAAATCTGTGGGATTGAAGGAAGAGAAACAAGTGATCTATTCGCAGAATGACGGTAATGCAAGTGAAGACAAGATAGAGGTTAGGGTATCTCCTAAGCCTGGAATATTGATGAAGCCTGTCCAACCTACAACAAGTATATCACAAAGAAAAACAAGAAGAAGAGGCAGGTTGTGGTGAAAAAAGAGAGGGTCAACGACAACCAACAAGTGCAAGAACTGAAGCTTCAAGCCCAGAACTTGCAACACCACAAATAGGAATTGGGAAAATTGTATTCCAAACTGCAGAAGAAGTATCAAAGACTTCAGAAGAAACACCTGAAGACTTGCTGCTTTCTAAAGGAGATAATTTGGAGAAGAACATTGCTATGAAGGAGTACCTAAAGAGGATGCTTGTCTATCTATTTATCTCCCAGTTGGCCTCCAATAATGCGCATGGATACAAGTACTGAATTCAGAACCTAGTTCTATCAGTCCCGATTAGTTTTCTCAAGGCCCAGTTCACTTCAACATATGCATCAGTGTATTTTTATCATTAGTAGCAGTTTTAGTTGTTTAAGTTAAATACTTTTTAAATTAAGGAATAATAAGTGGTCTTGTGTGTTTGATATGAACCACCTCTTTTTGTTAAGTTAAGTTTGAAGTATGCATTACTCTACTCCAAAATATTTACTTAATTCAACAATTTGTTCTCCTATTGATAGTGTAGAGTTAACCCTCAATTTCAAAGGGGCAAGAACCTATGCAACAATGATAAATATGCAATTTTTGTATGGATGGGAGGTCGGTTTTTGGGAAGTAAATCAATATATCAAATTGGTTGAACTTGTTGTATGATTGGATTAAGCTCTCTACCTAGTGAATATGCTCTTGATGACAGTGTGCTTTATATTTAAATATACATGTGTTTTTATCTTATCTTGAATGCAATTTTTGATGTGTGTAAAGTACATCTCATTTTCCTTCCAGCTATTGTTATAAATCATATTTTATTGACATGCAACTTGAAAAAGATATAATTCTTTAGTAAAGGATTTTTTTTTATTGAAACCTGTGGGAATAATTGTGTTTGGATATTTTTTTATGCCTTGAAATATTATTTTAAGTCCTATACTTCTTGCGACAGGTAATTCATTGATTTTTTTGTTGTTCTTCCTTTGTTAATCTCTCTATTTTCTCACTTGTTTATCATTTGTTTTCCGCCAGCCAAGGAGGACCTATAGTCATATCACCTTGCCAACCTGACCATGTTTTTTTCTTGGTAAAACCAACCCTCCAACTGACCAACAAACTAAAATTTTTAAAATCAAATCATTCCAAAACTTGAGGTGGCCTAGCTCTTCCCCTTTCATAGTCAGGTGTAGAATTTAGGACTAACAGATACCTTGTTTTGTTTTTCAACTTCTCCCACCTTTCCAACTGATTTTACAAGATTTTACTGGGAAGAAACTGACTCCTACCACTAGTCGAGACCTGCTTTTATTTTTATTGGGTGTTTTCTCCTCGTCCAATTGAGCCTTCATTCAAGTCCCTCTAAATGGATCAATTGATTCCCATCATTTCCTCATGAGTCTTTTACTTTGGCTATTAGGATGATGCACTAAACGTTTCCTTCCAACTAACAGGGCTTAGTGATATTAGATATAATGGACCAACTCATTGTATCCTCTACTTCAATATTCTCTAGTGCATTGATGGGATTGGATGATACACTTTAGGTTGGACTCTCGAATGCCCCTTCACCTTGAATATCATGCAAATGATACTAGAGAAGGATTTCCTTGATAGTATACAATAAATAAAATACTCTCCAAACATTTTCGGCCAAGATGGTTCACAACCCACTCTTGAGAAGAGGGTCAATATGGGTGGGTCATCATCAGAAACACCCATCATCCGATTAAATCCTATTTAGGACTCATGATATTCACATATTGGTGGATTGTGATTCCTGCGGTTTTATTCTTATAAAATATTTACATGTGTTTGTGTAGAAAACTAATGAGGGGCATGGATTTTCTATGCTTAGTGTGATCCATAAAGATCCAAGACACGTGCAAATGTACATGGCAAGGTGATGATTACTAATTCCTAATAGATTCTGGCATCAAGATGATAATAAGTGAAAACTCGTAGATGTGAAGCTATTTGTTTTGTTAGAATTCATGTATTTCCTAATCGATTTCACAGGCTATAAAATCATCCTCCCACTCGCTTGAATAATTTTCCCTCATGCCTTTGTTTCCACATGCATCTCTTTTTTCATTGCTTGGACCCTTTGAAAACTAAAAAAAAAAATGCACTAAACTCAGACAACGTCATGCTGAAATCAACATGAATATGTGGACATGTGGTGATTGACATTGATACATGTATGTGTTGATGTGTCCCTCAAGGTCCAATCATACAAGCATTCTAGATTTGTATCACAACTTGAGAGATATCAGGTCCTTGCCTTGTAGGTGGTGATTCCTGACAGGTTCGAGAGGGCGAGTCATTATCTTGTCAGGTCCTCATCACTTTTATTGATGTTCAATTCAACTGCTCTGCTGACTCCAGGTAGTGTTGCATGGTCGGTCAAATTGGTGGTGAGTTGGATGATGTTAAATTTAGGAGGGATCGAAATAGCAGTATCGTGACCATAAGGGAGTGGTTTCCTTTACTCTGCTTTACCATGTGACACCTTTTTCTCGTTGACATGTAACAAACTAAGACAATTACCATGCTATGATTATGCATTAATGTCCCAAACACTTTTGTGATGTGACATGCATCATCTACCATTGATCAAGATTGCTTGCAACTATCAGATGATCGGGCCCACACCTTCACCCATGCTCTCTCATTAAGCCATAGTTACATGGAAAGGTTGCCTCTGGGAAAAGGGATTGAACTTGATATAGGTGAGATAAGCACCTTTCATTCTCTCGATAAGTGACTGAGTCTGGGAATGAGTCTCGATCCCTTAGGGCTTGGTTATTTTCACTGTAAATATCTTGGCACCCGATTAAATTCTTTGCCTCCTTGATGTGGAAGATCTGCAATATCCTTTTCTCTTGAACTCTCTCCCATTAATCGCAATCATGATGTACGCCAATGACTAGGACAAAACCAGTACTAACATCATCTCCAGAGGGAAAAATATACCCCTATGGTCTGTTCAGAACTATAGACCGATTTCCTTCTCTTGTTAGGTTATGGAGTCTGAATCCAAACAAATTATTCTTTGGGAACTTGAAACACTTGATTCAGAAGTGAAAAACAAACTTCTCAACAACTTAACTTCTGAAAACCCTGATTCTTATTTTCTTGAAATATGGTTAATGAAGTAAAATAAAAAACATACAACATGAATGGAAAAATATTTATTTATGTAGAGAGTGAGGAAAATTTGCAACATTCAGTACTGTAATAAATATTTTAGGAACTTCCCATTGAGAGGAGCCCCAAACAATTCACCATGCAGTTGTTCCAAATAACATGTATCGTTATCTTGAATTGTGATGACCTGGAAAGGCCCAACCTAGAGGTTGTCGAACTTTCCATGCTTTCATTTTTCTTCTCTCTTTGCATCCCACTTTAAGACACGATCACTTTTCCTAAATATTTTCTCTTTGGATATCTTGTCAAGTATTTCTTTCATTCTTGCTTGATAAGATTCAAATCTAAGATGGAATTGATACATTACCTGTTTGAATTCAATCAGTTGAAATTATCAGTTGAAAATTATGTCTTTATACCAATCATACTCAGAGTATTTGAGGCTGACGCTATAAACTTTCTTTCGTTCTTCATCCTCTCTTTTCCCTATTTCCATGATGTTTGTTGTCACAAGGTTTAAATATATGGCCTAATAATTTGATTCAACCATGGGTTTAGCCATCCCTTTTCCTTTCATTAGATTAATAGGTTTTATCTCCAACTCATACTCTTGTATAGTGGCAATCCATTTTCCTTTTCTGCCTTCACTATTAGGTTGTGTGAGGACATATTTGATAGCACTATTAGGCACATAAGAAAATGTTTTGGAGTGAAAGATATAGTCTCTGAAGGATTTCAATGATTTAACGAGGGCATATGCTTGTTTCTCCAACTTATTGTATTTTAATTCAACATCTCTCAAAGATCTACTGAAAAATGCTATTGTCTACTCCTGATCTACTAAAAAATGTACAAAGACTGTAAAACTACAGAGTGAAAGACTCGCTAGCATGGTGGAAGCTTATCTCTGAGAAGAGATGTGCCGACTAATCACATTCGCAAGAAGATGATCGTTACAATGAGGCTCCAAAGTCCTTTTTAACATAAGTAAAATCCAAAACTCTAACCCCAGAAGATGAAAAGCCAAAAGGTTTACGGGCCCCGATGGGGGTAGCTGATATGTCAACTTTCCAGGGGCGTAACTTTTTCATACGATCTTCATTTGGAACACTTTATAAACCGTTGGAAAGGTCTAACCGAGAAGAAATATTTTCAACTGGAGAAGAATCACTTGGTCCCTAAATCCCCAAAAAATGTCGTTTAGGGCCTCAAAACGGCCCCGAAAGTTTGGAACACGAAAAAATGTCGAAAAACTGCCAAGATGGAAAACTGCTTTTCAAGCCCATGGAATAGGTGGGTGGCCGCCGATATCCACTTGGATCAATCCTCCCTCCTTAGGAAGAAATGGTCTCCACTTCTTTGAGTTCACAGGGGAGAGGGGAAAGCGATTGTTGAATATGAATCTTAGTGAGGTACTTGCCTTACTAGAGACGTCGCACTGCTCGGTTTGTGGAAGGTTGTCACAAAACTGTTGCTAGAGGGGTTGAATCTGTTAAACCAGTCAGGCTACCTGAGATGACTGTGTGTAGAAGGAATCTTTGCGTTCTGTTGCAATCTTGTTGACCTGCTTCTATTGGACAAAGGGTGCTTGGGCCGAGGTTGTAGTTGTTGAAATATCCTTTTGTTCCCCTTTTGAACATATTGTGAAGAAGCTAAATTTTGTAGTATGAGATACTAACTTGCAGAACTGTTTAGGTGGAACATTGGTCAGAACTACCTCTATTATTTTGTAGAGATGACCCCCAGAGAAACAATGACACTACGGGGTCGAGACTCATAAACAACATGGTGTTTCCACAAATATGGATGGAATAAGAGAACATCATATAATACCTCATCCTTGAAGGGCTAGATGTTATATGACAATCGACACTATTGGCTGACACAAAGATCTCATCCCTAGCGAAGCCACCCAATGTTGTATGGCTGCAGGTGTGGTGTTGTTGACAATCCCAATTGTTTGACGATCTCTACTAAGATGAGGTTATTTTGGCTTCCTCTATCAACAATAAAATGCAGTGAGGTCTCTTTCACCCACATCTATGAATGAAAAAGGAGCTCCCCCTCTTCAGGATCTG
Source organism: Picea engelmannii (assembly GCA_009831015.1). Taxonomy (NCBI): domain Eukaryota; kingdom Viridiplantae; phylum Streptophyta; class Pinopsida; order Pinales; family Pinaceae; genus Picea; species Picea engelmannii. Next base: position 22,313 of record ML848053.1, on the reverse strand, counting down.
TTGATTCTTTAGGTTGAATTGTTTTGGTTATGGCAATAGCAGTGGGGTCTGCGTCGATGATATATCTTCTGTTAGTATTTTTTGAATCAGATTTCAAATGAAGGTTCAAATCCTTGTTTTTTATTTCGTCCATCAATGACTATTTTGAGTGACATTCATCGATGCTATGCCAGGGGATTTTGTGGAAATCACACCATTTTTCGGTGTCCTTATTTATCTTCTCATGACCCTTCTTTTTCTATGTCTTGGACTAGTTTTCGGAAGACTGTTTGTTAGGGACATATTTATCATACTTTGGTTGTTGTGAATTTGTAGACCCAAACTCCTATTTTTTCTGGTGCTTAAATTTCTACTCAATTTTAACAACATATCGATAAACAACATCAGGTGATGAGATGTCAAGAAAATCCATTTCAGTTTGGATGTATATGTATAGAGCCCCATGATATTTCATAACCAAATGTCATTCAGAGTCTTTGATACCCAGCTTGGTGTGCAAGGTATGGAAGATATTGGTGAACTCTAGAAATTCTTGGGCCCTCTCTTTCCGTAGTGTGGTCCATCTCTTATATTGGTCCTCATATTTTCCAACAGGGTAATATTGTTCCTTTACCACATCCACAAAAAAATCCCAAGTGGGATCCGCCCCATATATTCCAGACTCTTTTGTGGAACTTTTATCCTAGTAATTTTTCCACCAATGTTTGACATGGCGGAGAGATTTAAGGATTTATAAGGTGATATTTTCCCCGTTGGAAAAATGGTAAACAGAGAAATAACCTTCTAGCAGATTTAACCATTTGTCTAGGGAATCTGCATCTATTTCACCTTCAAATACGAGAATATCAAAATTAATTGGTACCTTGAAAGGGGAGGTTCTTCGAAAGTGTTTTTTTGATAAAGATGCACCTATTGCTATAGGCAGGCATTGAAGGATGTGGGAAAAATTCTCCATCATTTCATCCCTCGGTCGCGTGAGAGCTTGCTCAAGCAACAAATTGATAGAATCGCATGCTCCATCATTTTTATTTTCTTCCACCATGGAGGGTTTCATGGGTGTTCGAGAGAGATTGTATTCAAGAGAGACAAGCTCGAGACCCAACTTTATATACCCAGACCTCGTCGAGGATATGCACTAAAAAAAATGATCAAGAGCAACCTGCTCTGATACCACTAATCCAGATTATTTTCGGCATGAAATGAGAGAGGAGATATAATAAATAAATGTACAGAGATATCGCGGATATACAATAATATAACATAAATGTATCATAGATGCAACCATAAACACAGATATACAGTAACACACAATTTTCTATTAATGAGAGAAAATGTACAAAGACTGTACAAATACAGAGTGAAAAACTCGCTAGAATGGTGGCATATTATCTCTTAGAAGAGATGTGATGGGTAATCACATTAGAAATATGATTGTTACAATGAGGCTCCAAATTCATTTTTAACATAAGTAAAATACAAAATCCTAACCCTGGAAGATGAAAATCCAAAAGGTTTGCAGGCCTCGATGGGGGTAGTTGATACAACAACTTCCCGGGGGCGTAACTTTTTCATACGATATTTGTTTGGGGTGCTATATACACCATTGGAAAGGTCTAACCGAGAAGAAAAATTTTCTCCTCGCCTAAGTCAGTGACTTTGGTAGTCACCTAGGCCCCAAATCCCAAAAAAAACGTAGTTTGGGGCCTCAAAACGATCCCCGAAGTTTGGAACCCGAAAAACTGTCAAGATGGAAAACTTTTTTTCAAGCTCGTGGAATAGGTTGGTGGCCACCGATATCCTCCTAGATCACTGCAACAAGACAAAAATCATGGTGTGTTTAGAAGAAAAAAAAACCATGAAAAAATCCTTATCATAATTTGGGATGACTAAAAGTGGTTATTTTCCAAAGGTTTCTTGGATTGTTTGGAAAGATTCCCTGGCCTCATGGGTCCATTTTACTTCATGAATTTTCTTTATCATATTAGTGATATGCCTGAATATCTCGACAACGTTAGGAAAAAATATTTTCAGGAAGTTGATTCTACCCAGGAAAGCTTGTGCTTCCTTTCTATTTCTAGGTATGTAAATATGATTTATTACTTCTACCCTCTCTGGGTCTATTTTTATCCCTTCTCATGACACTATGTGGCCCAACATTTTACCCTCAATAATGGAAAAGTAGGACTTCTTTGGATTCAGAGATAATCCAAACTTCCCACATTTCACAAAGGTCTACTTCAAATTCTCTATGTGTTCCTCATCTTTCTGGGAGAAGACAATCATGTCATCTAGATATATGACAATAAATTTATCATTTTCCCCTACAAAATCTATATCCATGGCTCGCTAAAATGTAACTCCTGTATTCATATAACCAAAGGTAATATTATCATACATGAAGGTTCCCCATGGGGTAGTGAAGGTTTTTCTTTCTCTGTCATCATGATGCCTTGCTAACTGATTATATCTTGAGAAACCATCCATCATGGAAATTTTGTTTTCTCCCACCACTTTCTGAAGTATATGATTCGTTTTGGGAAGAGGATAATTGTCCTTTAGAGAGAATTTATTCAGGTTTCAGAAGTCCACACAGAGCCTTATCTCTCCACTCTTCATCCTTACCGAGACCGAATTTTCTACCCATTCAATTACCTAAAATGAATGAGGATTTGAGCATCCAGTAGCTTCCTCACCTCCTTCTCAATGGTCAATAGTAGCAAGGGGTTGTCTTTTCTCATATTCTTCCTAAAATTCTTAGTAATAGTTTTGAGTGGTATGTTATGTTGTATAATGTTGGTATCATTGGTCTTCAGGTCTTCATATTTATAAGAAAAGACATCTATGTATTCTTTGAACATATAAAATTATTAAACCTCGTGTTTGGGGGGTATTTCTTTGGACAATGTTATGAATTTTGACTCCTTCTTTGTCCCAATGTTGCATTCTTCAACCTTATCACCTCTAGCAATGACAATAGGTTCTATGTGAACATCATTTCTATCGAAAATTTGTTCCAGAGGGCATAGTCCTTTAAGGATGAAATTATTCTTTAATCAGAGGACTTTGTGTCCATCCATGTACTCAATGAAATCATAAGTCATTTTCCTCTCTACTTTGGACAAAGTTTCCTCTTCTTCTCCATCATTCGACTCTACATATGTGTTGGAAAATTCACCTACAACCTCCAGGGATCTCTTTATCTTTTTATCATCTTCAAATACTTTCCATTACTTTATATTATCAAGAATGGAGGGTCCATAACTGATCTCAATCTCATATCTTATCTGAGGAGTGGAGGGTGTTTTGAAAGTATTGGTTTCTACTACTAAATAATCAACTTGCTGGTTAAATTCACTTGAAATAACAATGATATTGAAGGATTTGTAAAATTATCAATCAAATCCTATACTTTATTTCCATAGGATCTCATTTTGGGGTTCCTTGTTTGATAACTACCTTTTATTTGTTGAAGCACAAGTTCTGAATCTATGAAGGCTATCAAATCGGTAATTTGTATTTTCCTTGTTACTTCCAAACCTAGAATGAGGGCCTCATATTCAACTACATTATTAGTAGATTCAAATTCCAATTTGTGGCACAAATGGATTTATTCACTTTTAGGGAAAATGAGGACTACTCTAGCTCCTTCTCCTTCCTTTGAATATTCCCCATCAAATTACATCATCGAGACACCTTTTATTTATTGGGAATATATTAGCACAAGATTTGTTGAATATAGGGCCTCCTAGTATTCTTCATTTACTAAGAGGATGAAACAACCCATATCTTCATCAAAAACATATATGGGATGGTTTACAGAGTTTTTCTGGTCACTAACGACATATGAAAAATTTATTTCTTTGTATAATATTTTGTTTTCTCCTCCAAATACCGGTACCGTAGCATAGGTCATGTCCATATTCATTGTACCTCCTAGATTTATAGCCCAAGTTCTAGATAGAAGCATCCTATAGTTCATAGGTACATAAATTACCACCACATCCATCATAATCTTATTAATAGGTAGCTGAGCAAACATGACTACCATGTATTTAATCAGTCCATCACACTTTCCTTTACTAGCATCAAAGGAGTAGATATCATTGTATGGCCTAGTTATTTTTTACCCCAATTTCTCCATTACTACCTTTGGCATGAGATTGTGAGATTCACTAGAGTCAAGCATAAAATTATGTAGCATATTTTCATCGATATTCAAGGTTACATAGAAAGGTGCAACTGACTACTCTTTATAATCTATTTGAGGAATAAATACTATAGTAGGAGATTCATCTTGTAAATTCATAGTGTTAGGTGGGTCTCCTGGACTTTTTCCATGTATGACCTTTTCAATATTTTTATGGTGTGATATATTTTTATCCAATTAAGCCAATGGGACTAGGATCTTGATTTTGGAAATCTATTTCTCAAAACTAAAGGGTGAAATTGATTCCTCGATCTCCTTTACCTCGTTTTCTTCTCTTGAAGTTTCACCAACTTCATTAGCCTTGATATAATTTTTTATTTCTTTTACTTTATCCATAGGAAGACTTGGACTGAGCTTCTTAGGATGTGGCTATATTTCATGGTTATCATTCCTCTATCTAGGCCTAAGATCATACTTCTTGTGCATTTCGGCTGGTAGAGCATGAACACAAATTTTATACTAAGTAGAGAACAATGCTTTTTCATCAGATTTCTTTTTGGGGGTTTCCTTTCTACTACTGAGAGAGTATTCATAATCATTCTAGGCTAGGTGAATTATTCTATTTTCCTCCTTCAATAGGTGTATGTCCTATGTATTATCAATGTATCCTTCATCTATTTCTTCTTCCACCAGGTTTTTCTAGTCATTAGCTCAGACAGGGGGCTGAATAGGTTGCTCATCATTTCTCCTTTCCCTCCTCATGAGTTGAGTATTGAAGAGCCTCCTAAACTAGTTAGGGTTCTTCATCCCTCCCTCTTGAAGGAATTTATTATCATTTCCATTCTCCATTTCAAATCTAGACATCTTATTACTTAGATTCCTTATTAGTCTATACATTTCATCCATTCTAGCATCATGAGCATCCATAGCTAGGTTGAGGGGGTCACTGTCTTCTTTGAT
>ML848052.1:20462-36837 GCA_009831015.1 Picea engelmannii | reverse complement strand
AGGTGAACTTGTGGGAGACTAAGGGCTTCTAAGGAATAAGGCCCCCGCCTTATTGCGTGCCCCTTAGAATCACGTGAGCGACTGTCGCAGTCTACCCTCACGGCATCGTGGATCCCCTCGAACTAGGTAATCGTTAACCTACAATTCGAATCGTGAGCAACTATCGCAGTCTGCCCTCACGGCATCGTGGGTCCTCTCGAACTAGGTAATCGTTAACCTACAGTTCGAGCCACGGCGGGAGTGCCAATAGGCTGTGGCAGGGCTGCTGACACACCTCTCCCTCAATCTCTCTGGAACTCGTGTGTGGCCCCTTTACTCCATAACTACTTGACTACAACACTTGTATGAAACAAAATATTTTATAATTATTGTTGAAGGACAAATGGAACAACCATGTTGAAATCAGCTAACCATGACTCCATCAATGGGGAACATGTTGGAACTACCTCAGGGATGATTTTTACAAATGGAAAATCAAGAATTTGGCCATTGGAAGCCCCTAAAAATCATGGATTTGTAAAGATGAGAAAATTCCCAACGTGAAAAAGACCTAGGCACTTTTGCTTGTGGATATATATCATATGTGAGGAGGTAGGACATTGCCTAGTATGTCGGGGAAACATTTATTGACCTCTTGTTGTTATGAACAATGATTTCTGAGTGTGAGCCAAGGAGAAGTTGTTGAGAATGAAGGAGTCTTGCTGAGGAGAAGTTCTGAGTTAGCCCTCATGGATTCATGGTCAGGATAGGGGGAGAATAGGAAAAGTGATTTGGTTGTACGGTTTTAAGGTTGGGAGGAACATGGTTGTTCCAATTGTTATTCGGCAACTGTTCAAAAATGTTATCCTATTCCTTCCATGGTTGAATGTTATATGGTTAAATAACTAAAAGAATGCATCTGTTAATTCTGAATAGAAATATTAATATGGAAAAAAAATCGAATTGAATGTTTTTGAACTTAAGGAATGACAAAATGCCTCTAAACTAGTTCTAAATGGATTATCTATGTTGTATTTTATTGTTGAGTGAATTCTAATTTCCATAGATATACTAGTTGAAAAAAATTGCCTCGTCAAGCTTCTGGAAGAATAGTTTTGTAGGTTAGATTACTAGTAATTAATTGAGATTCATTTCATGCACATGCTAAATCAAAATCAAAATGAAACTCTATGCATGACCGAAATCATGATAAATGCATATATAAGAATATATATATATTTATACATATATAAATGAACAACTACTTGTATAAAGAGTTTCAAATCCATCTATAAATCTACTGTACTAGAAAATCGAACCCAGACAACCCAAGTTAAAACATGTTCAAGCATATGTGGCGATATTCATTAGAGGAGTCTTTCCTTTTCATAAATAGTATATGTACAGTCCACTTTAAATAATCTAAGTATAATAAGAGGCTAGTGTGGTGATAAGATTTGAATAAAATAATTAAAACAGTCATTGTATCATTTCAAATAGGCAGGAGGAAAGGTCTTATAACTCAACACTAGCAAATTTGGGTCATTTTGTGATGGTGATTTCGATGCTCTTGCGATGTTATGTCATGGATATTGCGACGAATCTTGAGTCCCTGAAACGTTGTATCATGGAAAGTGGAAATTTCAACGAACTTGAATTAACGTCGCAAGAGTGACGACCCTAGGGAACTTTTCACAATTGCGACAGAAAAAGAAATATCGTCGCCAATACGACAATATAGGCAATCTAAGTGAAACCAACATTTCGTCGCAATTGCAACAACCCTTGCGATGACAATTTTCATTGTTTATATAGAAAACATGTTGCAACAATTTTTTTTGTCGTCGCACTTGTGAAAACAACATTTCTTTGTTTATATAAAAAATGCGTCGCAACAATTTTTGTTGTCATCGCACTTGCGGTGACAACATTTCTTTGTTTTATAACACATCTATCGCAGGTATGAAAAGAGTTCATTTTTTATATAGAAAATTCATCGCAACAATGTTTGTTGTCATCGCACTTGCGACGACAACATTTCATTGTTTTTATAGCACATCCATCGCAGGTATGAGAAGAGTTCATTGTTTATAGAGAAAATGTGTCACATCAATTTTTGTTGTCATCGCACTTGAGATGACAAAATTTCTTTGTTTTTATAGCACATCCGTCGTAAGTATATTATGATTGTCGAAATTGCGATGACAATTATTAATTTAAAAAAAAATATATATTTTACGCTGCAATTTTAATATTAATATTACCATATTAATAACTATCAATGTAACTCTATCTCCAAGGTCATTCTCATAACTCATATTTTTCTACAATGTGACTTAAATGAAGCCATATACCTTATTTGACTTATCAACCAATCCTTGAATCTATGTAAGAGGTTGGTCGAGAAAGTCTTTTCACATAATAATGGGAGAATGGGTTGAGTACAATCTTCATCCCATGGGAAGTGTAAGAGTCCTACATTCTGCTAGTTATAGGTAATTTCATCCATAATTTCCACCAATGATATCATTTTCATTGACTCTAACATTATGGGAAGCAAATATAGTTCATCATTCACTATCCATTATATACTATTTATATCCTTGAGAGACAAATATAGTTCTTTTAGGAAATTCTTAGAAAGAATGCAATAGATCAGGCTCTTTCTATCCACACTAAAGAGAACTAGAGATAATAATATATCTAAGGGACCATGAAGTACATAAACTGAATATATTCCTTGTGTTGCATGTTGTAGTGGAAGAGAGTTCCTTATCTATCGCAGGATGAATCATATTCTTGTAACGCTTTGTGTTGAGAAGGTTAGGTAAGAATCTGAGTAGAAAGGTTGGGATGAGAAATATAGAATCTTATTGCTTGGTTTTTTCACCATTGTGGCCTCATAGCCTAGGTTGGTGGTGGTATCTACACTATATGGTTGTGGTTCAATGGAAATTTTCTCTTACATGACCAATCTCTTGAACCCATTTTTGTTAAAATATAAGTCTCATTCTTTTTTTTATGAATATGCAAAACCACTATTACTCCTAGTCATAAAACAATTATGTGTTATGCATGCTATGTGTCATTTTTTTTTTCCGATTTTGAATTTAAGTATACAAGGAAATGAAGGAAAATTTCATGATGCAAGAGAATAAAATGATTTACACTTTTTTGGAAATGTGTTTTAAATCCTGGAGGTGACCACCCTTCAAACCTACATTTTTCAAAGACATTAAAAGGTAAAATGACTATATAATAGATAAAAATATATGAGGAAATAACCATGTACAAGTGCAAAGGAATGCTACCAGGTGGGATTGAAACAAGAGAACTCTTATCTCACACATACACAATACATAAGATAAGACACCATGTAAAATTCAAGTGCACCACTATCTAAGGGATTTTTATCCTTTGGAATAGATTGTGCAAGAATATTATCATTTTATAATTTGCAGATTCACTACTTAGGGCATGTCATCTCCAGTGAAGGCATCGTTGTGGATCCAGAAAAGGTCGAGGCTATCATGGAATTCCCTGTGTCGACGAATGTCCCGAAATTGCGTAGCTTCATGGGTTAGGAAGGATACTATCGACGGTTCATCGAGGGGTTTTCGAAGATAGCATATCCGATCATGGAATTGCAGAAGAAAAACAAGAAGTTTGTTTGGACTGAGAAATGCACGGAAGCATTTTGGAGGCTCAAGGAGTTGTTGACAACAACACCAATACTAAAGGTCCCTGACATGGACGTGGACTTCTTTGTATGCATTGATAAATCCAAGGAAGGCTTAGGCAGAGTCTTGATGCAAGACGGACGAGTGATCACTTACATCTCAAGGAAATTGAGAAGGCATGAGGATAGCTACGCGATGCACGATTTGGATTTTTTAGCCATCATTTATGCCTTGAAGATTTGGAGACACTATCTTGTTGGATGAAAATTTGAACTAAAGAGAAATGAATGCGCGACAACGGCGTTGGTTGGAATTGCTCAGCGAATATGACTTCAAGATTACTTCCATAAAAGGAATAGTGAATCGACTGGCAGATGCATTGAGTCGGAGACCATGCATCTTTTCGGTGTTACCTCTTCATATGAATCTAAGTAAAAAGATTCTAACTTTACAGCATGATGATGAATAGTACAAAGAGGTCGAGGGTTTTATCAGAAAAAACACAATGATGGTACCACGATTTGAAGCATTTTCATTTGATAGTGATAGTTTATTGAGGTTTAAAAATCGGATCTACGTACCACCGAACGACGAGTTGAGGATGTTGATCCTGAGCGAGGCACATAGAACAACATACATGGCTCACCCAAGAGTCATGAAGATGAGGGAAGACCTTAAACCCTTACTCATATAGAAGGGAATGAAGGCATACATAGTCAACTATGTGTCTAGATGTCTAGAAAGTCAGCAAGTAAAGGTTGAACATAGATACCCAGCAGGATTACTACAACCACACGCTATTCTGGAATCGAAATGGGAGGTTATTTCGATGGATTTTATCGTTGGATTATCACTGATGGTAAGGTGACATGACTCGATTTTCATAGTAGTAGACACTCTGATGAAGAGTGCTCACTTTATTCCTATGCATGTGATGTATCAGGCACCTGAAATAGCTAGAGTTTTCATCAGTGAGATTGTGAGGCTACACAGTGTACCTAAGAGGATTATATCCGATCGAGGATCGGTGCTGACTGGATGATTTTGGATGAGTTTCCAAGAGGCCTTGGGAACCCAACTTAAGTTTAGTACTGTGTATCACCTGGAGACAGACGGGCAAACCGAATGAATGAACCAGACCTTGGAGGACATGTTGAGCATGTATGTGATGGACCAACAAAATCATTGGGAAGAATTCTTGCCACTGGTGGAGTTTTCTTACAACAACAGTTACCAAAGCACCATTAAGATGGCACCTTTTGAGTTCCTTTACGAGCGACCATGTCAGACGCTTTTAAGTTGGGATCGTCTTGAGGATAGGGTTCTGGTGGGACCAGAAGCGATCCAAGAAATGGAAAAGAAAATGCAAACAATAAGACAAATGATTAAAGAAGCGCAGAATGGACAGAAGAGTTATGTCGATGCTCATAGTGTCTACCATAGTTATGAGGTTGGAGATCGAGTCTTCTTGTGGGTTAAACCGCATAAAAGTTTGATCAAGTTTGGAAAAGGATCTAAACTCTTTCCTAGGTTCGTGGGACCTTTCGATATTATGGAGAGAAATGGGCCCGTGGCCTATCAACTAGCCTTGCCTGATTCTTTGAGGCATATGCACGATGTTTCTCATGTATCTGTTTTGAGACATTATATTAGTAATCGTACACATGTTATTGACATGAGTTCCTTGCAGGTATCGGACGAGGGGGCACTCATATCTAAGCCCATCCACATATTGGATCATCACATTCGACAACTACGGTGTCGAACGATAGAGAAGATCAAGGTCCAGTGGGACAATTATAGTCCACACTCGATGACCTGGGGGATGCATATGATATACACCAATAGTTTCCATTTTTGTTTGATAGATAGGCATATGATACTATGATACACTTTATTTTGGCATATATACTGTGAAAATTTGGGATGAAGTTTAGACCAAGAGGGGGTGTATGTAACATCCCGCTCTGGCACACTGAGAAAACTTATTCTTTCAGGACACTTTCTCGCAAGTGATCCAGATTATTATGCTATTAAAAGTGTTGATTTTTATTATTAGGCATTATGGGTTGATGACATGTCGTTTCACTGCATTGACATAGACAGGTGCTATTGACTGGGTTTTATTGAGTGTGCAAGATTTTGGACCTCGAGGATGTAGAGGCATCGATGGAAACCCTTTGGACTCCAGATCGATTCAGGGAGTGTACCATTGGGGTTTGATTGTATTACTATGATATTAGTGCATCTGAATAAATGATATGATATGGATATATTATGACACGATTTGTTGATGATGAAGGCTGGCAATAGCTTGCCGACCAGACTCACATGTGGAGTAAAGGGGTCACGCACGACTACCAGAGATGTTGAGGGAAAGGTGTGGACAATAGCCCTGCCATAGCCTACTCACACTCCCACCGTGGCTCGAACTATAGGTTAATGTTTACCTAGTTTGAGAGGACCCACGATGTCGTGAGGGCAGACTGTGATAGTCGCCCATGATGATTCTAAGGGGTGCGCAATAAGGCGGGGGCCTTATTCCTTAGAGGCCCTTAGTCTCCCAAAAGTTCACCTGGTGAAGTATTGACTCTAAGGGTTATTGATGTCTACCAAGTCAGTGAAGAGGCGAGTGGCACCTTTGGAGCACGTGGTGCATCCTGAAGTGCACGTCGCGCAAGGGAACAAATGAGGTGAGTGGCACCTTTGGAACACCTAGTGCGTCCTGAAGGGCACGTCGTGTTGTTTTTGATAAATGCATGAACCTGGATGGCCTTAGGATGAACATTGTGTTAAGAATTTCAAAAAAAAAATTGTCCCTAATAAAATGCCGCCCATCATGAAAATTAAGGTCTATGTCTAAATTATGCTAGTGGTAAAATTTTATCCTTTTTACAAAATAATAATAATAATAATAATAATAATAATAATAAAAACATAAATAATAATTATACTCTTCGTTAAATCTTGTAACATGAAGGGAGTAAGAAATTTAATTTATTCATAAAAAAAATATATATATTGTTTGAATAAAATTTAAAAGAAAAAGGGGAATTACTTGTTTTATTATTTTTGATAATTTAAAATATACTTATTAAATGAGAAAAGTGAAAAAGGGTTAATTTCCACACTTGCCTTTTTGAGTTCTAATTAAAAAGTTGAAAGAGGGAAAATCTAAAAATCTAGGAAACTAGGAAAAGAGGTAAATATAAAAAGGGAAAATGGGGAACATAAGGGAAAAAGCAGAAAGTCAAACTTTGAAAAGTATCTAGCATTTAAGAGATTTCTAATTTAAACTGAACTAGAAATTTAATAATCAGGAAAGCCATTAAAACTTGTAAGATAATTTGGGGACACATAGGAGTGATTCTAGGAGTAACTGTAGGTGTGTGAGAGAAATAAAGATAATTAATTAATTAAAGAAATTAATTTATGGAGGAATGTAGGGGATGGGGGACACTTGTAAAGAGAGGACGTATTAGGAATTTATTTTTTAAACTTTAATTAAATGAGATTTTAGGAAAGAAAGGGAGTTTGAAACTCTATATAATGAAGGAAGGAGAAGGATGAAGGATCTTCTTCTGTTTGCATAATGTTATGTTGTAGAAATATACACTTGACTGACTTAACTTGTGGGAGTTGGAATACCCAGCTCGGTGAGGAGTGGTAGCTCGGCCTTGCGAGGCTAGTTGGGAGCTAGTCGAAATCTCTAGATAGTGAGTGCGTGGCCCCTTTGCATCTTAGGGGGATAAGGGGGAAGAACAATACCCCTAGCATTGGCTGGGAGGTACCGGTAAAGTCTCATCGATCGGAACGCTAAAGTTGCAAGGAGCACGTGGGACGTCCACTCCAAACAGGAAACAGTATGCTTTCTTCGTTTTGTATGGTAAATTGTGTTAGAACTTATGCTTGAATCTGCATTTTTACTTGGGTAAGTGAACTGATTGTCTAGATGGTTTTCTAAAATTTTCTTATCCTAGATTGATGATTTATTGACTCCCATGGCTTCATTTCCCCGCACGTGTTGACCACCTTGTTGTGTTAATTGTGACCTTCATGGTTGTTTAACCTTCATCCCTATCTCACTAGTTCTCACTTGAGCAGTTTGCCAGGAGACGGATCTACGATCGTCACCTTAGCATTAAAATACCTATGGATATCAATGCCCTACTTTTCTATGTGAGGATGATGAGTGAAGAACGAACCTGTTAGCTGGATACCCTTGATGTTTGTCCCTGGTTAATTGTTGATTCCACCATCTGGCAATGACCTCTGCATGTGGATTATCTTGTGTCCTGGTTGGTTTATCTTTGTGCTTGTTGTCTTTCGCACCTTAAGGGATTAACCTTGGATTTTCTCTACGCTTGGGCTGATAGAATCTCTGTGATCATTTCAATGACTTTTCCCAATGGGTCCTTACATTTTTATTTTTCTATGGTATTGAATATAACCTAGACATCTTTTTCTTATATTGAATGGTTTTCTACTCTTTGCCTCTTACAATATTTTTTTTATTTATATATTTCGTGGGATGTATTGTACGACACTTTTTCTTATTTCAATCATGACAACAAAGTTATTTCCTTCTGATGTGTATAATACAACGATTATGTTGTTGTTACTCATTATTTCAATATGATTAATCTCTGCATCAATGTTAAGTTGTATGAAAATGTTTAGGCATGGAGGTTATGTACTGAGTGTTAACATAAGGAGTCCATGAGAATCTAATGTTGTTGATAGTCTATAAAAAAAATTAATAATAAAAATATATATAACATTTCTTGTTTTCTAGGAATGGCATTGATTATGCATTGGTTTTGTCATCGCGCTTGAGATGACAAAATTTCTTTGTTTTTATAGCACATCCATCGTAGGTATATTATTATCATCGAAATTGCGATGACAATTATTAATTTAAAAAAAAAAAAAATATTTTACGCTACAATTTTAATATTAATATTACCATATTAATAACTATCAATATAACTCTATCTCCAAGGTCATTCTCATAACTCATATTTTTCTACAATGTGACTTAAATGAAGCCATATACCTTATTTGACTTATCAACCAATCCTTGAATCTATGTAAGAGTTTGGTCAAGAAAGTCCTTTCACATAATAATGGGAGAATGGGTTGAGTACAATCTTCATGCCATGGGAAGTGTAAGAGTCCTACATTCCGCTAGTTATAGATAATTTCATCCATCATTTCCACCAATGATATCATTTTCATTGACTCTAACATTATGGGAAGCAAATATAGTTCATCATTCACTATCCATTATATACTATTTATATCCTTGAGAGACAAATATAGTTCTTTTAGGAAATTATTAGTAAGAATACAATAGATCAGGCTCTTTCTATCCACACTAAAGAGAACTAGAGATAATAATATATCTAAGGGACCATGAAGTACATAAAATGAATATATTCCTTATGTTGCATGTTGTAGTGGAAGAGAGTTCCTTATTTATCGCAAGGTGAATCAGATTCTTGTAATGCTTTGTGTTGAGAAGGTTAGGTAAGAATCTGAGTAGAAAGGTTGGGATGAGAAATATAGAATCTTATTGCTTGGTTTTTTCACCATTGTGGCCTCATACCCTAGGTTGGTGGTGGTATCTACACTAGATGGTTGTGGTTCAATGGAAATTTTCTCTTACATGACCAATCTCTTGGACCCATTTTTGTTAAAAGATAAGTCTCATTTTTTTTTTTTATGAATATTCAAAACTACTATTACTCCCAGTCATAAAACAATTATGTGTTATGCATGCTATGTGTCATTTTTTTTTCTAATTTTGAATTTAAGTATACAAGGAAATGAAGGAAAATTTCATGACGCAAGAGAATAAAATGATTTACACTTTTTTGGAAATGTGTTTTGGATCGTGGAGGTGACCAGCCTTCAAACCTACATTTTTCAAAGACATTAAAAGGTAAAATGACTGAATAATAGATAAAAATATATGAGGAAATAACCATGTACAAGTGCAAAGGAATGCTACTAGGTGGGATTGAAACAAGAGAACTCTTATCTCACACATACACAATACATAAGATAAGACGCCATGTAAAACTCAAGTGCACCACTATCTAAGGGAGTTTTATCCTTTGGAATACATTGTGAAAGAATATTAGATATGAAGTATACCAAATAAAATATCATCCCTTGCTTTAGCACCCCATGCATAATCAAAACCCATCTTAACCATATGTATCTAGTGCATCGTCTACCATACAAGAGGTTCAAGAGAATTGCTAAGACTTGAAGTTCTCATAAGAATGGAGGGAAGCCATGAAGCATAAGGAAATGGCTAGAGGATATGGAGTTCACTATAGTTTAAAATTGCTTAAATATTTCTAACCTACAAGGTTACATATAAAATAAATAATGCAATATAGGAGATGAAATACTCAAAGAAAATGTGTCTAAACTGAAACATGTGCTCGGGTGGTACAACAACTATTTGATAATACTTATTTCAATAGGTCAATGACAATGTATGGATTTGATGTAAGAGTCTCACATGGTGTATTTTACAAATACAAAACACAATCCTAAGACTCTAACACAACTCAATTGACCTTCACTCAAATAGCTAAATAATAATTAGGCCTTCAAAGTGGTTCTATGTATGGTGATGCAACCCACCATTGAAAACACATGAAGGCATGAGAGGCACTATGATTCCACTATAGGGGAAGATGAAAGGGGACCTATGGGAAAATAAATCCTCTATCTCCAAGGTCATTCTCAGAACTCATATTTCTCAACATTGTGCCTTAAATGAAGCCATATACCTTCTTTGACTTATCAACCACTCCTTGAATCTATGTAAGAGGTTGGTGGGGACAACCTTTTCACATAATAATGGGAGCATGGGTTGACTACAATATTCATGCCATGGGAAGTGTAAGAGTCCTACATTATGCTAGTTATAGGTAATTTCATCCATCATTTCCACCAATTATATCATTGTCATTGACTCTAACATTGTGGGAAGTGTTAGGACCCTATAATGTACCTTTTTGCTCACATCTTTTGCTACCATTACACCCTTTTTCCACTCACATTTAAACTTATACTATCACCTTACCCTATCTCTCCAAAGGTATATAACGTCTCTTCTCTTTACTATATGTTTAATCTATTTTGCATATAATTTTACATTACTCTCGTACTTAACCGTTGATCAGAAATATATAAGTGTTGAAACAATTCAAACTGCAGATTATCATTGAGGCCTATTGCTGAAATAGTTAAAGATGCAAACCCTGTGACTAAAACAGTCTGTGGTCTACAATGATGAAACAACAACTCACACAAAAGAAGCTGCTACACTCTCCATGGTCTATGATGTTGAAACAACAACTCACATAGAAGAAGTTGTTACACTCTCCGTGGTCTGCGATGTTGAAACAAAAACTCACACAAGAAAAAGTTGTTACACTCTCCCTAGTCTATAATGGTGAAATAGCAACACAAAGCTATTACACTAACCACAATAGCCACACCTTGCACAAGAATTAACCACCACTGCTGCGTGAGACAACAATTGTTGAAACAATCAGAACACAAATCTCGTTGTTGAAACAACCCGTGATTTGCGATGCTAAAACAACATACAATAGTAAAGAAGATAAATATAGAAGTTGTTACTCCAGCTGCAACAACAACACTTCACTCATCACCTTTTCACTATTGTAATAGCATTCTGTTACAAGAGACCAGGATATCCTATTTCAGTAAAGATTTGATCTGACTAAGAATAGGATTCAAATGTGTACATGTAATTTGATGATCAAAATTGTATCAAGGGGATTCTCCTCTTTAAATAAGAGGAAATCACCATTAGAGAGGACCTTCTTCTTAACTAAGAGAGGATTTATAGAGAGGGACATGTTTTACTTCAAATTGTAATGTAACACAGTTGACAGATGAATAAAAGATTGTTCTTAGCATTTCTCTCTAGTTCCTTTCGTTTCAAGGGAATCTTGTGAGAAGGGAGGGCCCACCTTCTTCACAAGATTTACCCATTAACTTTGTAGTGTGTTAATGTTATTTATCTTCATGACTTGATTAAATCTTATTTTTCTGAAACACTACTTTACTGAACTCTGTTTTCCTGAAACTCTGCTTTACTGGTTGTTACATTGTTTTCATATGATTCATGATTGGGTAATTGTTAATCATTCTAGTTAGCATTCTTTTTTGGTGAATTTATGGAAGTGTGATAATCAGGGACATGTGCTGAAGATTCCTGCTTGAGGAATAGGGTCATGTTCTCTGTTAATAAATAGTTAGCCTTCAGTGTGTGTCAATCATTTTAGTTAGCAATGAGTTGATGAAGTGTGATGATCAGAAACAGGTGTTGAAGATTCTTGCTTGGGGAATAGGGTCTTGTTCTCTGTCACAGAATAGTTGGTATTTCCTATTGCAACATCTTGTTGTTATTTTCTTAAATGTAATCCAGGATTCTTTAGATAATTATTTCCTTAAACTTGAACTCTGCAATAAGTAGGTTGCTTTCCTGTAATTCAAAGTAGAACTTCAGTTTGTTCAAGGCAAAGTGTGATTAATTTATTTTTACTACAACTCTAGATTGATTTTGAGATTGAGCATATACAGTGCGTGATTACCTTTGAAATAAAAATACTTCCCTGGGTTGACAATTTATGTAGCACTTGATTGTTTAGTTAAATAAGCAATTATAGTGGCCAACATTTTGACGCCATTGTCGGGGAAGGTAGTTATAGATTTCAAAAGAACTTATGATTTTTCAGATACAAAGATTGCATGAGAGGATGTGAAGACTCCAAAGACACTGACCCTATAGGTGGCAGGGGAAGAGGAAGAGGAGGAAGAAAGACTTATATTGATGAGATTATATCAAAGTCTGAATCTGCTGCTCAATGACCAAAGCTTCGGAAACCAAAATCCCAACCTTCATTTCAAGGAAACTTCAAGACAGGGAAAGAGGTTTGGAGTCCTAATACAGTCAAGAAACTAGCAAGAAACATTGAGGATAGAGCAAGTGCAGCAGGGGAGCAAACAGAAGAAAACATGGATGAGTACAATGAAGAATTGCATCATGAAGAACAGGCAGGTCCTGAAAGAGAGGTAAATTACGAAAAATCTTTTTCCACATTAGGATTTCCTATTGGTGATCTTCCTATAGAGGTATCCCCCATGAAGAACATTCCACTCTCAAAACTACCTAACTTTCATGGTTTGTCTTCAGAGGATCCTAATGAATTCCTTTTTGAGTTTGACATATTATGCAGAAGTTATGATTACATTTCCAATGCTAAAAAATTAAAGCTATTTCCAGCAACATTGAAAGGAAATGCACTAAGATGGTTCATGAGCCTTGGAGGCCATGTAATCACAACATGGGACGAAATGAAACAAAAATTCCTACATAAATACCAGGACTATTTCCGAACAAGAGAAAAAAGGGAAGAACTATTTAAGATGATACAGAAGGAGGATGAAAATATGGAGGACTTTGTAGAGAGGCTACAGTATAATCTACAAATATCCAATCACCACGATGTAAGTAAGGATATTCTTAAAAAAATATTATTAAAAGGAGTAAGGGATGACTGTCTATATATGTTAAATATGCTTGGAAAGGGGGACATATTTAAAGAATCATATGATGAAATTGCTAGCCTATGTAAAAGATGTTCTAGAGGAGCTTCAAGGAATAGATCAAATAACAGGGATACCACATTCTCAAGAGTTCAAAAATCAGCCAGTGGGGGAGAAAAAGAGCCGAAATAGGTAATTTAGTTGAAGGTTTTAAAACTGAAATGTTAAGCTCTTTTTCCTCACAAATTGATACCCTGCAAATTCAAAAGAAGCAAGCCAAAGTAGAAGCAACTATGTCCATCTTTTGTTCTAAATGCAGAGACAAGCACCCACGAAGGGAATGCCCATTGGATAAAAAGCCAATCTGCACCATCTGTGATAAAGATCATGAAACTCAACAATGTCCTTCTCTACCAGGAATCAAGGCAGCATTACAACCAACTGATGAAGAAGATGAAGTCGTCTATCTGCTGACACAGAGAAGGAAATGGAAACCGCGGGGACAAGGTATGAATACTAGCATGCCATTTACATCTTCTAATCGTTGGAATAACTATCCTTCTTTTAATCAAATGAATTACCCTCCCTATAATCAAATGAAATACCTAAATCAAATGAATTACCCACCCATGCAACAAACTAACCCACCCTTTGTTGATCCATCAATGTGGAATCCTTGGCCTCCACAACAACAACAACCATATCGAAACCAATGGAATCCAAATTGGAGAGAACAACAACCCCCCTTCCCAAATCAATTACCTCAATCACAATTTCTGCAACTACTCTCCTTACCGTCAGGTACCCCACCAAACAGTCAAATGATGAGGCCCCAACTACCTATACAACCTAACCCCAACCCCAATAATAAAGATGTGCAGTGCATTGATATTCATAACCAACCTACATTTTCTCTTCTCCCTACACAATGCAATGATATTCATTTACGATCTGAGAGAATAGTAGAACCTATCATAGCTGATGTTACCTCTTCTAATAAAGAGGAAATAAAAGAGCATGATGTACCTGAAGAGGTACAATCATCCTCTAAAACCACTGCTGAAACAACAAAACCACCATTTCCTGAGCGTTTAGCTTTGACTAAAATTCCTAAGCCACCATCTTTCAATCTTCTGGGGGAATTACAAAATCTTTATGTCAAAATCCCTCTATTACAAGCACTCTGAGATGTACCAATTTATGCCAGGACTATGTGAGACATTTGTGTTAAGAAACCTGGTAGGAAAATTAAGGATCCCCTCACAGTCCATGTCATGGGTGACTTGTCTGCACTAATGCTAGGTAAAGTTCCCCCAATTAAATATGGTGATCCCGACCACCCTACCGTCTCAATACAAATTGGAAAAATGATAATCCCTCTAGTCCTGGTAGACTTAGGTGCCGCTATCAATATTATGACTCTGGAAACCTCACAATTGTTACAACTGCAAAATGAAATCAGAGACACCCCAACTATCCTAGAATTAGTTGACCGCTCTACAATCAAACCGGAGGGAGTCATTGAAGACCTAATTATCTCAGTGGAATCATGGAATTATCCAGTTGACTTTGTGGTATTACAACCTAAAAAAAAGTTGAGGGGCCACCCTCTAATTTTGGGCAAGCCTTGGTTATCCACAACAGATGCTTTTATCAGTTGTAGATCAGGATCAATGACAATTTCCAATGGTTACGAAACCAAACAACTTACCCTCTACCCTCATGCTACACCCTTGATTAGTAATGATAATTATGTATGGGTAGACTTTGATGATCAACCTACTCAACCCATATTCACTATCAGACAAGCCTTAAGCCTTAAATATGCCACTGAGGATGAAGTAATTAATAATTTTATTTGTGAACCCTCCTCTGTGACTCCAGAAACTCATAACTAACTAACTGCATTGTTGGAGTTAGATAATCAAAAAAACCTTGATTCTGAAAACCCACATCAATGTAAATTCTAACCTTGTACAATATCTATTGCAAACTGATATTCAGAAAAGAACAGAAAAGATACAATGGCAAATACAAACATTACACAAAGATTTTTCACCTGGAAACCCAAACCGGGAAAACTAGCATATATTATATTCATACATTGTTTTACATTGTTTACAATACAATATACATATAGGATCCAATGGCATCCAAAACCCTAACCCAATCACCTGGATTAGTCCAAAACCCTAATTCATTAACCGAAAATAGAAAACCATCGGCAAAAACCCATGTGCCGAAAAACCACCTAATATCATGTGGTCCCAGAAATATGTCGTCCTGGAAATATGTCGGCCCGAAAAAAAAAATTCGGGGGTGCTGCCCCTGAAACCCCACATGGGGGGCTTCGCCCCCCTGCAGCCCCACTCTAACCCCCCTGCCCACCCGGTGCAGGCGCTCAAACACTACTACTCGTGCAAAGAACATAACACATACCCAACATTCTCCCACTTGTTATTTTCTTTGCACACAGGGGGTTACAGGGTTACATAGTCAACAATCCAAGGCAGCAATGCCCATGGATCCTCTACACTAAGAGAACTTCTCAGTGCTCACAGATTTTGTTAATGAATCTGCAACATTCTTCAAAGTGTCCACCTTCATCAGGGATACTTTCTTTTCTTCAATCATGTCTCTTACAAAATGATATTGAACATCAATGTGCTTTGTCTTTGAATGATAGGCAGGGTTCTTTGCCAAGAAAATTGCACTCTGACTGTCACACTCTATCCTTACAACTTCTTGTACCAACCCAATACCTAAACACAATATTTGTAACCATATTTCTTCCTTACTTGCATGAGTGGCTGCCATGCATTCAGATTCTGTAGTTGAAAGTGCCACTACAGCCTGTCTTTTGCTCACCCAACTTATTGCTCCTCCAAACAGGTTAAACACATACCCGCTTGTAGATCTCCTACGATCCAAATCTCCAGCCTAGTCTGCATCCACAAAGACATGTATATAAACCACTCTGTCCAATCCTGGTCTTCCTTCGTAGCACAATCCATAGCTAGAAGTGCCACGCAAATACCTGAAAACTCTTTTTACTGTTGTCCAATGCTCCTTCCCTGGTTTTGACATATACCTGCTCAAAACTCCCACTGCAT
>ML848052.1:2741-16077 GCA_009831015.1 Picea engelmannii | reverse complement strand
GCACTACAAAACCTTGAGAAAGTACTTAAACGATGTATACAAGCCCACCTCTCCTTAAGTACAGAAAAATGTCATATGATGATGAGTGAAGGAATAGTGGTTGGACATTTGATCTCATCTCAAGGAATTCAGGTAGATCCGTCCAAGATACAAGTCATTAAAGATATTCCTACTCCCAAAACCCAAACAAAGGTAAGAAGTTTTGTAGGACATGATGGATACTATAGAAGATTTATCAAATTTTTTTCCAAAATACCTTCTCCCCTGTTTGTGTTACTGATGAAAAATGTTGAATTCAAATGGACTAATTCTTGCCAGGAAGCATTTAATACACTTAAACATCAGTTATCTATAGCCCCTATTCTTAGAGGACCTGATTGGACACTTCCCTTTCATATATCCTCTGATTCTTCAGATACTGCAATAGGAGTTGTCTTGGGAAAAGAATAAAATCATCTCCCTTATGCTATTTACTTCATTAGCAAGAATATGACTCCTGCTGAACTTAATTATACAGTTACCGAAAAGGAATTCTTAGCAATTATCTATGCTATTAATAAATTTCAACATTACATCATTGGCTACTCTACTCTTATCCATACTGATCACTTAGATATCAAATATCTAATGAACAAACCTATCACAAATGCTAGAGTCACCAGATGGTTACTATTATTACAGGAATTTGATATTACAATTGTAGATAGACCAGGAAAAGAAAATGTAGTTGCTAATTTCCTTTCTCGGTTAACACCTGATGATGATACCCTAGTAGATGATTCCTTTATTGATGAATATCTATTTGCAGTATCTACTCACTCACCTTGGTATGCAGACATCGCTAACTACTTGGTTGCAGGGAAGTTACCACCACACCTATCCCACCGGGAGAAAAGAAGAATCATTCAACAAAGTGCTTGGTATAGTTGGATAAGTGGGTGTCTTTTCCATACACGACTTGATCAAGAAATCCTAAAGGTGCATTAGAGAAGATGAGATTTATGATCTACTAAAATCTTTTCATGATGGCCCTTGTGGAGGGCATTTTGCTGATAAAAGAACAAGACATAAAATTCTCAGGATGGGGTATTATTGGCCCTCACTCTTTAAAGATGCAAAGAAATATGTTCGGGCCTGTGGAATTTGTCAAAGAATGGGACAACCTAATCATAGAGATGAAATGCAATTAAACCTCCAGATAGTACTTGAACCATTCAAAAGATGGGCCTTAGACTTTGTAGGACCCATTAACCCTCCATCCAATCAAAAAGTTTACATAGTGGTCTGCACAGACTATATGACTAAATGGGTGGAAGCTAAAGCACTCCATTGAGAAACTGAAGAAGCAGTTCTAGATTTCCTATTTGAAGACATCTTCATCAGATTTGGAGTGCCAAGAGAATTAGTTACAGATGGAGGACCTCCTTTCACTTCTCATGGTTTTAAAGTCACCCTTCAAAAATATCATATTCAGCATAGAATGACTACAGCATACCACCCCCAAGAAAATGGACAGGTGGAAAGAAAAAATAAAGTAATAGAATCCATTCTTACAAAAATAGTGAAGGAAAATAGAAAGGATTGGTCTCACAGACTCCTTGAAGCATTATGGGCCTACAGAACTACCTGGAGAAATACTACAGGATTCTCTCCCTATGAATTAGTTTATGGAAAAAGTGTCATCTTTCTTGTGGAATTTGAAATCAAAACCTTAAAGACTGCTTTAGCTGTCAACCTTGATTTGACCGATGCAAAGACAGCCAGGTTGCAGCAGCTTAATGAATTGGATGAAAAAAGACTAGATGTTATTCATTAGATAACTATGATTCAATAGCAAAGATCAAAATGGCATGACAAAACTATCAAGCATAAGCAGTTCCAAAAAGGTAATTGGGCCCTACTATATGACTCTCGGTTCAAAGAATTTCAAGGGAAACTACGTACAAGATGGCTTGGACCTTACGAAGTAGACACTGTTTTCCCCAATGGAACAGTAAGAATCCTCACAATCGATGACTCTAAAACATCGTTACTTGTAAATGGTCATTGACTCTGTCTGTACCAGCACCCTATTTCCAAAGAATATTTTAAGGCCACATGTGTGGCAGACTCTCATTACCTCTTTTTAGAGGGGTCTCCTACCCCTCATTGCAATTAATTCTTTTTAATTTAATTTCTTTAGTATTAGATTAGATTTCATTTACTAATAATCCCTGTCAGGAAATAACATGTTACAATTGATTTTTGCAGATTCTCGATCAAATCAAAGACCTACTAAGAAGGGACGATCTTACTTCAAGAAGAGTTAAGCTTCCCCATTGTTGAAACACCACTTGTCAGCAATTTTCTACATTTTTCCCATTGCTGAAACACCACTGTTCAACAATTTTCCACATTTTCTCCATTGCTGAAACACCACTGATCAACAATTTTCCACATTTTCCCCATTGCTGAAACACCACTATTCAACAATTTTCTACATTTTCCTCATTGTTGAAACACCATTGTCCATCAATTTCTCCCTATTTCCACAATGCTAAAACACCACTGCCTCAGCAGTATTCTACAATATCACTCTTCAGCGAACATTCCTCTATTCTCTCTTTGTTGCTGAAACATCAATTTTTCAGCATTCTCTATCAATAAGATTTTGCGATCTCATACTACATTTTGTCCTTCCAGTAAAAAAATCCTTAATACAATTACTCTAATAAATCAAAAGTCTCTGCCATGGCTACTGCAAAACTATTATGGACAGGCACTATATTTTGTTTTATGAATCAAAAGGTAAAGATGAGGTATGTAAAACTTTATATGTAAATACAATTGAACTATAGTTAATGAGAAGATTCCAACTCATTATTACCACATATGACAGGATGACTTCCTAGCTGCCAAGCATAATGAGGATAACTGCCTTCTCTGGATACAGCCAGAACCACAAAATGCTGCCACTTTTGTTACAGAGTATTATCACTTTTTGAATAAACCAGGGATGACTCAACACATTCAGCAACTATAGACAACAGTGCTCTAGATTATCAACATTTCATTAAATCAACAAAGATTGCTTCCCTACAAGCAAATAACATGTTTTGGCAACAATCTACTAGAAAGAGACATGAATACAATCCCTTCAGCCCCACTAATCTAGAGATAGCAATCTCCAGGGTACCTAGCTACATCAAGTGTGTTCAACAATGTGCTGAAAGATGGATGGGTTATCAGTTTCATTTTCCTATCCTGTGGATGCTAGCAGAAAAATATCAAGTTCATTATAAGTTTTCCAAGAAGGATGAAACAACAGCTTGGCAAAGGCTACAATGCGTTCAAGGATTTAGATCTCCAACAGATAGCACCTTCCACAGCTACTGCTTAATTAACTTGCACGCTCAGAGTCGGTATCCAGATTCTGACTCAGATTGAAGTTGCTTGAGGACATGCAACATTTTAAGTTGGGGGGGATGTTAGGACCCTAAAATGTACCTTTTTTCTCACATCTTTTGCTACCATTACACCCTTTTTCCACTCACAATTAAACTTATACTATCACCTTACCCTATCTCTCCAAAGGTATATAACGTATCTTCTCTTTACTATATGTTTAATCTGTTTTGCATATAATTTTACATTACTCTCGTACTTAACCATTGATCAGAAATATATAAGTGTTGAAACAGTTCAAACTGCAGATTAACATTGAGGCCTGTTGCTGAAACAGTTAAAGCACGCAAACCCTGTGGCTGAAATAGTCCGTGGTCTACGATGCTAAAACAACAACTCACACAGAAGAAGCTACTACACTCTCCGTCGTCTACGATGTTGAAAAAGCAACTCACACAGAAGAAGTTGTTACACTCTCTGTGGTCTACGATGTTGAAACAACAACTCACACAAGAAAAAGATGTTACATTCTCTCTAGTTTACAATGCCGAAACAACAACACAAAGTTGTTACACTGACCACAATAGCCGCACCTTGAGCCAGAATTAACCACCGTTGCTGCATGAGACCACGATTGCTGAAACAGTCAGAACGCAAATCCCATTGCTGAAACAACCCACGATTTGTGATGCTGAAACAACATACAATAGTAAAGAAGATAAATATAGAAGTTGTTACTCCAGCATGTTATGTGTCATTTTGTTTTCCGATTTTGAATTTAAGTATAGAAGTAAATGAAGGAAAATTTTATGACACAAGAGAAGAAAATGATTTACAGCTTTTTGGAAATGTGTTTTGGATCGTCGAGGTGACCACCCTTCAAACCTGCATTTTTCAAAGACATTAAAAGGTTAAATGACTGAATAATAGCTAAACATCTATGAGGAAATATCCATGTACAAGTGAAAAGGAAAGCTACTAGGTGGGCTTGAAACAAGAGAACTCTTAGCTCACACATACACAATACAAAAGATAAGATTCCATGTAAAACTCAAGTGCACCACTATCTAAGGGTGTTTTAGCCTTTGGAATACATTGTGAAAGAATATTAGATATGAAAACTACCTAATAAAATATCATCCCATGCTTCAGAACCCCATGCATAATCAAAATCCATCTTAACCATATGTATCTAGTGCATCATCTACCATACAAGAGGTTCAAGAGAATTGCTAAGTGACACAGACCCCTGAACCCTCAGGATGGAGTCTGCACGAGATCTTTCAACTATCGCCCCTTAGAGTCTGACTAACTCCTTTTAATTTCTCTCAGGAAACTATTCACTCACCCTATCTGAGTATAATTCACAGGCCCTCCTGAGTTATTCCCACATGATCATTTACTAGCATGAACTCCACGATCAACCCCCGAATGACATTGGGACTTTCCCTTTTTCTTTTTGGTATATCGGATTTCGCGATTTCGGAAATCCCGTGGTCGAGTGCCTTATCTCTTCAACCTTCGAAACCCAAAATACCAAATTTTGGACCCTTCTTACCACAAATTTTGTTTTTTTGCCCTTCATGATTTTGGGAGTTGTAATTTCATGCAACCCTATCTCTTGGCCTCCGGAGTCCTGAAATCCAAAACATCGAAATCTCGAAAGTCCACCCTCAGCCCTGCTACACTTTGCGACTTCGAGATTTTCCTTTTTACCACTCCTCGTTCCTTGTCATCAGGATTCCCGATATGTCGAACCCCAAAATACTGAAACACTAATGTTTCGCTTCCAAGGAGATCAACGGTTGTGGTTCTCCTCTTAATCTAATGGTTAGCACAATTTCGCATACCGGAAGTTCGTAAGGCTTATTTTTGAACTCTCTGTCTCCTATACCTTCCAGAACCTGAATTTACGAATTGTCGAAATGATTTTGAATCTCCCGAGATGTCGTGAATCATGTAGAGAGGGTTCTTGACTTTCCAATTGTCCTCTCAAGCTACTCTTTTCTCCTGACGTGGACTCCTGCCACCTCTCACCTTTTTCGGTTTGCGGAACTTGAACCACCTTTCGACAACCCCCTCTATTTCGTGTTTCTGAGTACCGGTAGTTTGAAACTCTCGACCCTAACCTTATGTCACCACAATCCCCAAATTCCTAAACTCCAATTGCCAAAATGCCGAAATGATCCTCCACAACTTCTTCGTGGTTCACGATTTTGCAGATTCTGATGTGGAGTTCTCTACTCCTTGTTAATGGAAATTTCGAAGCCTCGATTTCTGAAATTCCGACAAATACTCTGTCGTGGCCTCTGGATTCAGACCTTCCTTCCTACTGAGTCTCAATCACTTATCCTCGGGACACCCAAAACCCCAAACTCTGAAGTTTAAAAAAGTCAAAACTTGTCATTCTTTGCCTTCACACACGAAAACTCCTTTTCATGTTACATGAATTTGATCAGCCAATAATTTTGGCTTACACTTCAGACTTCCGAACCTCGAATTCATGAAGTGATCTGATGGCCCCAAAAGGTCAAAACTAATGACCCATGTTGATTTTGGATACCGAAGGGATGGGTTCATTTCCCCTTATCCACCTTGTAGTTTTTTTAGATCCTACGATCCTCGTTGTTTCAAGAGTTCTCCTCGGAGAATTCCTACCATCCAATTTATCTCCTTGAAATACTTCGAAGGGATCAACCTTAGTGATCTTTCTTTGAATTTTTTTGAAAACACTACTCGTCTTGAGCTTCCTTGTGACTTCAAATATTCAAAAGACTTCTACACGCACTCCTTGCGGCACTTCTTCAAATATTCCTGAATATTTGAATCTCTTGACTCTGTGCAACTCTGCAACAACAATCCTTCAATTTCACAACCTTAGTTTATAAGTTCTAAGGTCTTGAATAGCCCACGCACACCTTGTATAGATTATGTGCTTTTCCTGCACTTTTGAGGAACTGAGAACAACGGTATCCCTCCTGAGCTTTTAGAGATAAAATCTTGAACACCTGTCAACGCACTCCTTGCGGACGTTTCACTACACTCCTTGTAGGAACTCTTACTCAAGAAGAGAAACAATTGAAACTCATCCTCTCACTCTCTCATACTTCAAACACTTATCATGGATTCATACATTCACCATAAACACAATAGTAAATGAAAAACAGAGAGAATACAACCACCAAAGCAAACTATTCACCATGTAGAAACAAAAAACATCATAACATCGTGGGTCTGAATCAAGACTTCATAAATTAATTCAGAACTTTTGTACATGGGTTCTTCTCTACTACTCTCTGATTCTCCTCTATGATGGTCTTCTTAATCATATATCTTTGATTGATACAATGATACAAAGGTGAGGGTGTCTATAGTCATTTTCCCTCCATCTCCTAAAACTGTCTAATCTAGAATTTTAAATCTACCTACTTTCATTAATTGGGCATAAATGCCTCTACATCCTACAAATGAGAGTGGCTTGCTCAATATCTTTTTACAATATGGAGTATGCCTTCTTAACTATTTCATTAATGTCTATGCATTCAAACTTTCAAAAACATTTCAAAACGTTTTTTACATGTGCCAAAATGTGATGGCGTTCATCCCAGCTGTCTTCTGCCTTAGCGCTCGCTTACTGCTATGATGCTCTTGCATCACTAAGGATTGAAGTTCTCATAAGAATGGAGGGAGGCCATGAAGCCTAAGGAAATGGATGGAGGATATGGAGTTCACTATAGTTTAAAATTACTTAAATATTTCTAACCTACAAGGTTACATATAAAATAAATAATGCGATATAGAAGATGAAATACTCAAAGAAAATGTGTCTAAAATGAAATATATGCTCAGATGGTA
This sequence comes from Picea engelmannii, assembly GCA_009831015.1. Lineage (NCBI taxonomy): Eukaryota > Viridiplantae > Streptophyta > Pinopsida > Pinales > Pinaceae > Picea > Picea engelmannii. The sequence continues at coordinate 8,838 of ML848052.1, read as the reverse complement.
CAACAACTATTTTATAATACTTATTTCAATAGGTCAATGACAATGTATGGCTTTGATGTAAGAGTTTCACATGGTGTATTTTACAAATACAAAACACAATCCTAAGACTCTAACACAACTCAATTGACCTCCACTCAAATAGTTAAATAGTAATTAGGCATTCAAATCCCTTCAATGTATGGTGATGCAAACCACCATAGAAAATACATGAAGGCATGAGAGACACTATGATTCAACTATAGGGGAAGATTAAAGGGGACCTATGGGAAAATAAATACTCTATCTCCAAGGTCATTCTCAGAACTCATATTTTTCTACAATGTGCCTTAAATGAAGCCATATACCTTCTTTGACTTATGAACCAATCCTTGAATCTATGTAAGTGGTTCGTGGGGAAATTGTTTTCAAATAATAATGTGATCATGGGTTGAGTACAATATTCATGCCATGGGAATTTTAAGAGTCCTACATTCCGCTAGTTATAGGTAATTTCATCCATCACTTCCACCGAGGATATCATTGTCATTGACTCTAACATTGTGGGAAGCACTCTAACATTATTTCTCTACATATTTCATGTTTTATTCTCCATTTCCAACCCATAGAAATTTGGAAATTAACCAAAATCAACATCAAGAAGAGGAAAATTGTAGACTTTGGATGAAATATAGTGGTTGTAGCTGAGAATATAGGATAGGGAAGATAACAATTCATCATTCACTATCCATTATATACTATTTATATCCTTGAGAGACAAATATAGTTATTTTAGGAAATTCTTAGAAAGAATACAATAGATCAAGCTCTTTCTATTCACACTAAAGATAACTAGAGAGAATAATATATCTAAGTGACCATTAAGTACATAAAGTGAATATATTCCTTATGTTGCATGTTTTAGTGGAAGAGAGTTCCTTATCTATCACAGGATGAATTAGATTCTTGTAATGCTTTGTATTGAGAAGGTTAGGTAAGAATGTGAGTAGAAAAATTGGGATGAGAAATATAGAATCTTATTGCTTGGTCTCTTCACCATGGTGGCCTCATATCCTAGGTTGGTGGTGGTATCTACACTAGATGGTTGTGGTTCAATGGAAATTTTCTCGTACATAACCAATCTCTTGGACCAATTTTTGTTAAAAGACAAGTCTCATTTTTTTGTTTATGAATATGCAAAATTACTATTATTCCCAGTCATAAACAAATTATGTGTTATGCATGCTATGTGTCAAATTTTTTTTCATGACGCAAGAGAAGAAAATGATTTACACCTTTTCGGAATTGTGTTTTGGATCGTTGAGGTGACCACCCTTCAAACTTGCATTTTTCAAAGACATTAAAAGGTTAAATGATTTAATAATAGCTAAACATATATGAGGAAATAACCATGTACAAGTGCAAAGGAAGGCTAGTAGGTGGGCTTGAAACAAGATGTTCTTAAATACAGGGAACATATACCCACTCAAAAAATTAATGTAGAAATGAAGAATGAACCTCAACACATCATAATGAGAATTGATTGGAAGATAGAACTGTTAGCAAATAAATTAACATATTTAAGAATACAAATAATTATTTTCATGGTCCTATAAATATGGAAGCTGACTTGGTGTTCAATAGCAGAGTGGGGGAAGTTATCCACCCCAAAATATGGAAGATAAGTCCAAGGCCCTGAGGGGACAAAGGTTGAATTCTAATTTGGTGGGACTATTCCATTAGAGAAATTGTTTCCTTTATTAGATGTTATGGTAGATAGTTGATGACATTTAGAAGAATAAAATACAAGGAAATATTGGAAGAGATCGAGGATATTTCAAGAATGCCTCAGATTATCCCCTCAGTGAATAACAACTGACCAAACAATAACAAATACTAAATGTTGATGAGACATATAAAGTAAGGGGGGGGCAAATAAAAGTTCGGTTCCATTGGCTTAAGACATGTGAGAATCCTACTATGATATTTTTCAAAGATATGACATCCAACGAATTTGTGAAGTATATTAAGGCCCTCAAAATAAAAAACAATAGAATCATTGACGAGAGGAACATTGAAAAGGAGTTTGTTAATCATTAAAATAATTTATGTGTCTTTGTGCCTATAGATGGTTTCCATGATGATATGATGATGTAATAAAGTGGGCATGTGAGTCAAATTTGAGTCCATAAACCATCCCATATCATTAAGGCATCCAATTAGTCTATCCAAGTCAAATTTCAATGCATACAGATACAATTTGAAAAAATTTCAACGTTGGCCCCATTCACATGTCACTGTTGCTCGCCTCTAGTATTTTTATGGTGTTGATTAAGAAATCAAGGAAAAAGAGGTATTTTTAATCACAAATATGAAACAGATACATTATATATACCTTAATGTAGAACCTAAAATAAAAATGAAGAAGGATTGATGAAAACTTAAAACTTGCGTCAACCAAATTGTGTACTCTGAAAGAAAATTAGGGTTTACGGTTTACATGATGAATTCATGATGATGGAAGAAATTGGGTGTGTGAGTGAAATGTGAGTCCAGAAACCCTCCCATTTAGTGAAGGCATGTCAATAGTCTATCCATGATGAATTTCAGTGCATACATAAACTGCTTGAAAAAATTTCAACGTTGGCCCCATTCGTAGGTCCTTGTTGTCGGTGTCTATTCCTTGTGCATTTTTCATTCCTTGTTCCTTGTTATGTGTTCCCCATTACTCATTCATCATTCCTTATTCCTCATTCCTCATTCCTTCAACATGGTGTATCCCCAAGATCCATTATTTTTGTACAAAATTACATACTAATGGCATAAAATGTCCCACACAAAGACCAAATTAATATCTGCTACATAAGTCTTTTGTCTTTTTTCAAGGACTATGTAACGGATCTCAATTATAAGAAGATTAAAATAGGACATAAGAACCTTAATTAATTTCCTTAACCATGGGTGACATAACAGTATCATTCAATAGTAAAATTGTTATGTTTCATTATTTGGCATCATGTGTACTAAGGGCTTGAGCCACCATATCAACAAAGGAAACACACTAAGAATATTTTTCTTATGAACAAGATATGGTACTATCCATTTTGAGGTTTGGAACATATATTGTTCTTATAGAATACACTACATTGCACCATAATATAATCCCTACACTCCTTGAAAATCATGTAACACCATTCAAATTAGACACAATATTCTTGCAATGAATTAGCTATACTATCGACGAACTTTTTTCATCGAAAGTATAACAAATTCGTCGTAAGATTATTTACATTCATATCTCTTGCAAAGATATCAAATGATTCTTGGATTCATTTCATATTTGGTTTATCAACTTGAAATATCAATTTGATACTTTGCAAGCTAGCTCGACTTTCAGTCAAATACAAATATGAAACTTGGAATCATTAACATATCTACTAAAACATATGAAAAATATGATTTATTGTTTCCATGATGAATTGATGATGGAATAAAGTGGGTGTATCACTCAAATTTGAGTCCAAAAACATTCCCATATCATTAAATCATGTGATTAGTCTATCCAGGTCAAATTTTAATGCATACAGATACAGTTTGAAAACATTTCAATGTTGGCCCCATTCACATGTCACTATTTCCCGCCTCTAGTATCTTGATCGTGTTGATTAAGAAATCAACGAAATAGAGGTATTTTTCATCACAAATATGATGCAAATACATTTTATATACATTAATGTAGAACCCGAAATAAAAATGAAGAGAGATCAATGAAAGCCTAAAATTTGCATTAACCAAATTGGGTACTCTAAAAGAAAATTAAGGTTTACGGTTTACATGATGAATTGATGATGCAAGAAAGTGGTTGTGTCACACAAATTTGAGACCATAAACCCTCCCATATTGTTAAGGCATGCCAATAGTCTATCCATGACAAATTTTAGAGCATACATAAACTATTTGAAATTTTTTTAATGTTGGCCCCATTCGTAGGTCCCTGTTGTCGGTGTCTAGTCCTCGTGCAATTTTCATTCCTCATTCCTTGTTATGTGTTCCTCATTCCTCATTCATCATTCCTTGTTACACGTTCCTCATTACTTGACCATGGTGTAGTCCCCAAGATCCATTATTTTTGTACAAAATTACATACTAATGGCATAAAATGTTCGACACAAAGACCAAATTAATATCCACTACATAAGTCTTTTGTCTTTTTTCGAGGACTATGTAACGGATCTCAATTCTAAGAAGATTCAAACATGAACTAAAAGCCTTAAGTTCTTTCCTTAACCATGGGTGACATAACACTATCATCCAATAGTAAAATTGTTATGTTTCATTGTTTGGCATCATGTGTACTGAGGGCTTGAGCCACCATATCCACAAAGGAAACATACCAAGAATATTTGCCTTATGAACAAGATATGGTACTATCCATTTTGAGGTTTGGCATAGAGATTGTTCTTATAGAATACACTACATTGCACCATAATATAACCCCTACACTCCTTGAAAACCATGTAACACAATTCAAGTTAGAGACAATATTCTTGCGACGAATTAGCTATACTATCGATGAACTTTTTTCGTCGATAGTATAGCAAATTCATCGCAAGATTATTTATGTTCTTCTCTTTTGTGGAGATATAAAATGATGCTTGGATTCATTTCATATTTGGTTTATCAACTTGAAATATCAATTTGATAATTTGCAAGCTAACTAGACCTTCAGTCAAATACAAATATGAAACTTGGAATCATTAGCATATCTATTAGAACATATGAAAAATAGGGTTTATGGTTTCCATGATTAATTGATGATGGAAGAAAGTGGGTGTGTTAGTCAAATTTGAGTCTAGAAACCCTATGATATCGTTAAGGCATGTGATTAGTCTATCCAGGTCAAATTTCAATGCATACAGATACAATTTGAAAACATTTCAACATTGGCCCCATTTACATGTCACTATTGTGCGCCTCTAGTATCTTGATGGTGTTGATTAAGAAATCAATGAAATAGAGATATTTTTCATCACAAATATGAAGAATATACATTGTATATACATTAATGTAGAACCTAAAATAAAAATGAAGAAAGACCGATGAAATCCTAAAACTTGCGTCAACCAAATTGGGTACTCTGAAAAACAATTAGGGTTTATGGTTTACCTGATGAATTGATGACGGAAGAAAGTGGGTGTGTCACTCAAATTTGAGTCCAGAAAACCTCCCATATCATTAAGGCATGCCAATAGTCTAACCATGAAAAATTTTAGTGGATACATAAATGGTTTGAAAAAATTTTAACGTTGGCCCCATTTGCGGGTCCCTGTTGTCGGTGTTTAGTCCTCATGAAATTTTCGTTCCTCGTTCCTTGTTATGTGTTCCTCATTCCTCATTCATCATTAATCGTTAATTATTCCTCATTCCCTGACCATGTTGTAGTCCCTAGGATCTATTATTTTTGTACAAAATTACATACTAATGGAATAAAATGTCCCACACAAAGACCAAATTAATATCCGCTACATAAGTATTTTGTATTTCTTCAAGTACTATGTAATGGATATCAATTCTAGGAATATTCAAATAGGACCTAAGAACCTTAAGTTATTTACCTAACCATGGGTGACATAACACTATCATTCAATAGTAAAATTGTTACGTTTCATTGTTTGGGATCATGTGTACTGAGGGCTTGAGCCACCATATCCACAAAGGAAGCATACCGAGAATATTTGTCTTATGAAAAAGATATAGTACTATCCATTTTGAAGTTTGGCATAGAGATTGTTATTATAGAATAAACTACATTGCACCATAATATAAGCCCTACACTCCTTGAAAACCATGTAACACCATTCAAATTAGACACAATATTCTTGCCACGAATTAGCTATACTATCAACGAACTTTTTTCATCGATAGTATAGTAAATTCATCGCAATATTATTTAAATTTGTCTCTCTTGCGACGATATCAAATGATTCTTGGATTCATTTCATATTTGGTTTATCAACTTGAAATCTTAATTTGATACTTTGCAAGCTAGTTGGACCTTTAGTCAAATACAAATATGAAACTTGGAATCATTAACATATCTACTAGAACATATGAAAAATAG
>ML848050.1:24542-36947 GCA_009831015.1 Picea engelmannii | reverse complement strand
TTCTTCATCATTTCCTCTTGCCTCTTCTCGATGTGATTCTCTATCTTCTCGTTATTTCCTTCCTCTTTCTTCATTTCTTTTCCTTTCTAGTTCCCTTTCCATTCTCTCCCTTTCTTGTCTATCAGCTTCTGACATTTCAAAGAGGTTTTCTGTTGTGCAGTTTGATATCTCTGTTGGAAAAAGAGGTTGTCCTATTTGTTCAAAAATAGTTTTTTTTTTCTTTTTTCTTTCCTACAGAACATATTTATGTTTCTGTTTGTTTCTTCTTTACTTCATAAGCCAATAGAACTTGTCTTTCTATGAGAGTTAACCTTTGTCCTGAACGTTGTTTCTCTTCTAATTCTTCCAAAGTAATCTTTCCAGAATTTGGTGTGGTAGATTCAGTTGTAGATGTGCCTGCTCCTATGGATGGTGGATTAGTTTTGGGGGGGTTTTGTTTTAAAAATCTACCTTTATGATCCCTAAGTTTAGACATAAAGAATCATAATTTAAAATCACTTATATGCTATGTTTTTTTTTTATGAGTATATATGCTTTTTTTATATCTCTAAATATGCCTCCCCGACAACGGTGCCAAAATGTTAAGATCCAATCTACCCAAGTAAATTAGAGTGCAAATGATTGTCAATCTAGTGTTTGTAAGACTTAGAGGCACGTCCAAAGTATATGGATTTAGAGATAGTTTTTATCTTTAATGGAGATAAACCAAAAACCTATTCTAAGGCTGAATATGAAAGAGATGCTAAGCTTCTATTCAGAAGTCATATTCATAGATCTCATAACAGTAATCAACACTTGTTTTTCTAAAGAGTAAAAACAGTAAGCATTCAAGAGATGTTCGAACTAGTTCTAAGACCTATCAAAATGTTAGAAGAACAAAAATCGTATTCAAGAGATGCATTCATTGTCTTCTTTCATTCATTCATTAACAACTATCATCAAAATCAAATCAAAGTAGTGAAAGCATAAATAACTCAAAAAGCATTCAAAACTATCTTAATGCTTGAAGTCAAACTACACATTGAATTCCCATTCAAGAAATCATTCACAATATGAGTAAGGCTTGAAAACATTAAGCATGTAACTAAGCTATGAAATTCATCTACCTACAGCAAGATAAAACTCATATACAGCAAGATCTGATCTACAATATGTACTTGAAAAAAAACACAAGGAAAGAGTGTATTAGTTTGGCAATGGGGGGCCTCCAATGCTTCACTAGTACACTTGAGTTGACTCAGATAAGAAAGAAATCCAGTAGCATTCAAATCATCATAAGCATTCACAGGAACAAAACACAGAGCTGATCTTCAAGAGTGCAAATTCTCAAGTTTCTTCATTCATATCAAGATTGTCTTACTAGTTTAATCTTAAGAGTATTTATACAAGAGTCTTAAAACCAAAAATGCTAAAATGTCTCCTAAATATCATGATTAGATCCATAATTTCCTAGGAGGGTCGAATTCCTCCTTTAGATCCACAATATATGGTCAAAATCCCACGAAATCCAAAACTGTCCAAGATTTAAGGCTGAAACATGGCATTTTCTGCTGAAGTGGCCCTGTTTGACCAGCATTGACCGGACATCTGGAAGGCTCGGATTTCGAATATGATAGATCATTCTCCATCCTTGTACATCAGGGAACACGATGCAAGTGTTATATTTCGTCCAGGTGTCATGCAAGTTTACAAACCATGGAGCTTTTACGGGATTTGGTCAAATCCTGTAATTTCTGATAAATTTTCAATTTTAATGCTAAAATTTAGAAAACTCAATTCTTAAGCTAAAGAATGACAAATATACCTTTCATAGGTTGTTTCATGGAAAATGTGGAATGAAATAAAGGCAAAATGGATAGATAAAGAGGCAAAAGTATGGTTTATAGAGCAAAATGGAAGCACAAAAATGGACTCAACATGCCTCCCGATTTCTCGATCTCTGATATCTCGGAGTACTTCAACTTCTACTAGTCCCCTGAGCTAGACTTTCTGGGTCCATATGACATCCCTTTATATGACCGCATTCCTATCACCTTTCGGGATTTCAGGGTTTCTAATGTCAAAAAGTGTGTGACCTCTTGTCCTCCGGATCCCCGATTCTCCGAATCTCGATGCGCCAATGCCTTTCAGAACTTTCTCCTCTCCTTAAGAGGGTTTAAACCTCATGCAGTTTCTGCTCGATCTAATGGTTGAGGGGTATTCAACACTTCTTGATGAAGTGCCTGCACTGTCCGTTCCACTGATCTTCTGCGCGCACTCCAGAGATTAAACTCTACGCATCTTCGCCCAATCCAACGGTTAATGGGTATATGAGAGAGATCCAACGAATCACGGTCTCCTCTTCTATGTGCTCCTTCTACTGGCCCCTGGACATAGAAACTTCAACGATCCAGAATCTATCAGCTCATCCAACGATAGTTGTGCTCCCTTCTGAGCTTTAGTGCTTTCTCCCGATGCTTGTAAGATTTTATCCAAGACTAGAGGCTTCGACTTTTCTCATCCCTCTGAGTACTCCAAAACACTATTCCTCCTGAGATTCTTATATCGAATCCTCAAAGGATTTTGACATCTGCACTCCTGCAGAGTCTTCACGCACTAAAGTGCTATCTCTTCTGAGCTTATCCAAATACTCAGACCCCTTAAGGAAATAAATCCTTCTTCTTTCTCCCTCAGATGGAGAATTGGGAATGCCCTCCTGACTATCGTTTGCTCAAGCAACCTCTTGTTGAGTCTTTCAAGGTGTTCAGGAACCCTACGAAGATCCCTAAATGGACTCCTCCTTCAAATTCCAAAACTCGACAGAGTTCTCTTCTTCTCTGTGCCAACCAGCACACTGTCTCAATGCCCTCCTGGCAGAGTGTCTTCTCATAGAACATCCAACAGTTTTGTACTCTTCTGTACACCTATGTACCTGCTCAATGCCTACTTGGCAGAGCTCTCAGAATCCTCAGTGATTCTGGTTCTCCTTTAACTCACAACAGATTTCTTCTAAATGCATCCCTACGAATATGCTCAGTACCCACTTGGCAAAGCTCTACAGAACTCCTCAGAGATTCTGTCTACAACTGTGTCTTCACATACAGCCTTGCCTCCAAGATATTTAGCAACCTTGAAGTCTTCCTCTGAGTTGATGATTCTAGTTCCTATGCCCACCTGGCACATCTTTGTCTGAATCCACAGAGTTCAGAAGTGCTTCAGTGCACTCGTATTCAGAGACTGCAACACTCTGTCACGACCTCCTGGCATGAAACCACAAAGAACCTCAAGCTCGAAATCAAAACAACCTGCAAATGCCTAACATACATCTATAGCATGAATTCACAGCATAAAATAGAACACGCCAAGGCATCCACATAACACTGAAATACATGTAGAAAAAACTGCTTTTGTTTGTATTAAAATGGCAAATGCATGTTTACAAAGGTGTTCCTGAGCACGGCCTGTAACAAGGTCTCAACTCCTCTCTTCTGCTCTCTACTTGAAGATTCTCTTCTATTATATTCTCCTCTTCCAAAATGAGATCCTCCCATATCTTTTTACCTGAGGGGGCTCTTAGAGCTCTTCCCTCCAACCTACCTACCCTATTCAATTTCATTGAATGGTTGTTTAGTCCACAAATCGGACCTAGATCTCAGCCTTACAAACATTTAAGGCCGATCTACTCTATGCATGCACAAAGGCATGACTCTATGGCTCAACATCCTAGACATTTTAATTTTACATTAAAATTCAAAATTGAAGATGAAGGTTGTGCCTCTCTTCATCCTCGAATGCATGCACTGACGTGGCTGGCTGGCTGACTGCCTGATGTGGAGAGATGCTCCTGCATCATACTCCTCAGCTACAAAATTCATGAGCTCCTGCTCATGAGCTTCCCATCTCAGCTGTGGAAATCCTCTTGGATCCCAAACCATCCTCTGGAGCTATTCATCCACTCCATCTCCCTGTTGTTGCTGCTGCTGCGCTGCTCCTTCCTTTCTGCCCAACTTCTCCTAGTTGACAGTCTCTGCTGACTCTACCATTAGCGTTCTGATGTCTTCTATCACCTCATCCAGCTGCTGAATTGGCTGTCCCTGTTTATGCAATCTCCCCAGCTGCAAAACTTTTCTGCAAATGGGCAGATCAATGTGATCTCCCATGCCTTCTTCTTCATCTGCTTACAACCTCACATGTTGGATGTGCACACTCTACACCTTCATCCTTCTCTCCAGGGATTCAATTTGTTCATACAGATCAACAAAGATAATGATGGTTGCCTCTTCCTCTTCTTCTTCTGCAAACTCCAAGGTTGCAGTCTCTTCAATCTCCTGGCTGAAAATATTGAGCCTTTCCTCAGAATGCTCATCATTCTCTTCTACTTCTTCTGTTGTCAACTTCAGTATTGCAGCTTCCTCATCTTCCTGGCTGAAAGAATTGAGACACTCCTCATAATACTCATCTTCTTCATCTCCTTCTTGGGCAGCTTCAGATACCTTCTCCAATTTGTTTTCCCTGACAATCTCAGCTAGTTGTCCTTCTGTTGTTGTTGCATCTGCAACACAGATTTTTGCCTCCCCCTGAGAAAATGGTCGGAATACTTAAATTCCTCCAATCATTAGAAGACTCGTCTGATCTTCCTCTTGGATGGTGCAAGTTTTTAACTTGTCATCATCTTCATTCACATGGCTTGGAAAACCACATGAATCTTCCTCCTCTATTAGCTGCATCTGCTAATCCAACCCCATCTCTGAGCTCATCTGCTCTGTCAGCTCCTCGGGCTGATATAAACTCACCTGCTCATCCCTACCCACCTGAAAATATGGGATTTTCCTGCTGCCCTCCTGGAAGTCCACGGAATCAACTGATTCCATCTTTGTTCCCTTGCTCACCTGGCAAACTGGAAACCTTTCGTTGTCCTCCTGGCAGTCTTTGAGATCCTGCAGCGAACTCATTTCATTCTCTTCATCGAGAATTTTCCCAGTCTCTGGTTCACATATCTGAACCATCTCCTTAGGTCCGTCGAGGGTTTCAGCATGTCTCAACCATCCTCTTAACAACCTACATTGTCTTCTATCCATCAACTCCTTGAATGGCCATTTTTCTTTTACCTTCTTCATGGGCCATTTATACACCCACCATGGTTTGGATTTCTGTTGCATCCACAATGCAAGATTTCCTATTTCTTTCTTTATATCAGCGATCTCTTCATCTATATCTTCTTGGCTCCATAGATCTGAGTTTTTCCTTCTAGCATACTTACGACCTTCAGTAGCCATGTTGTTGTCTCTGTCTGCTCTCCTGGAAAACCTGCTGCTCACTCCTGCAAACCTGAGTGTCCCAGCCTCTCCTACAACCCTCCTGACTGCCTATGGACTGTTGCCTACCTGCAAACAAATCTTTACAGAGTTTCAATACTCTGTCTTTTTCCTTTTCCTCCTTCTATCAATGCAATGTACATATAGAATCAGGTTATGATACCACCGTGACGCAGTCGCACCCTCTGCCTCGGCAAAGGCCGCTGCGCTGACCTCCCATCCTTTAAGGATCGTTCTAATTTTCCTCTGACGCTGGAGTGCCTCCTTCGATTCTCCACTGGAATATCTATTAAATTAACCCACATGTCTTTTCGGCTCCTTACGAACTTTAGGCCCGATCGTTGTTCTCTTCTCGATAGGAAAATAAAAATTTAGGGTTCGGGGTTTCACAATCCCCGATGTCGCAAACCTTTGCCTCCTGATTTCCCAATCTTCGATATCGCAGAGTACTTCAACTTCCGCTAGTCCCCTGAGCTAGACTTTCTGGGTCCATACGAAATCCCTTTATATGACCGCAGTCCTATCACCTTTCGGGATTTTAGGGTTTTTGATGTCGAAAAGTGTGTGATCTCTTGTCCTCTGGATCCCCGATTCTCCGAATCCTGATGCGCCAATGCCTTTTGGGACTTTCTCCTCTCCTCACAAGGGTTTAAACCTCGTGTAGTTTCTGCCCGATCCAATGGATGACGGGTATTCTACACTTCTTGATGAAGTGTCTCCACCATCTGTTCCACTGATCTTCTGCACACACTCCAGAGATTAAACTCTGTGCATCTTTGCCCAATCCAACGGTTATCGGGTATCTGAGAGAGATCCAATGACTCACGGTCTCCTCTTCTGTGCGCTCCTTCTACTGCTCCCTGGACATAGAAAATTCAACGGTCCAGAATCTATCGACTCATCCAATGATAGTCGTGCTCCCTTCTGAGCTTTAGCGCTTTCTCCTGATGCTTGGAAGATGTTCTCCAAGACTAGAGGCTTCAAATTTTGTCATCCCTCTGAGTACTCCACAACACTATTCCTCCTCATCTTCTTCTCTCGAATCCTCAAAGGATTTTGACATCTGCGCTCCTGCAGAGTCTTCATGCACTAAAGTGCTATCTCTTCTAAGCTTCTCCAAATACTCAGACCGCTTAAGGAAATAAATCCTTCTTCTTTCTCCCTCAGATGGAGAATTGGGAATGCCCTCCTGAATATCCTTTGCTCAAGAAACCTCTTGCTGAGTCTTTTAGGGTGTTCAACAACCCTGCGAAGATCCGTAAATGGACTCATCCTTCAAATTCCAGAGCTCAGCAGAGTTCTCTTCTTCTCTGTGCCAACCTGCACACTGTCTCAATGCACTCCTGGCAGAGTGTCTTCTCACAGAACATCCAACAGTTTTGTACTCTTCTGTACACCTATGTAGCTGCTCAATGCCCACTTGGCAGAGCTCTCAGAATCCTCAGTGATTCTGGTTCTCCTTTAACTCACATCAGAGTTCTGATAAATGCATCCCTATGCATATGCTCAATAACCACTTGGCAGAGCTCTACAGAACTCCTCAGAGATTCAGTCTGCAACTGTGTTTCCATATACAACCTTGCCTCCAAGATATTCAACAACCTTGAGGTATTCTTCTGAGTTGATGATTCTAGTTCCTGTGCCCACCTGGCAAGTCTTTGTCTAAATCCGCAGAGTTCATAAGTGCTTCAGTGCACTCGTATTCAGAGACCGCAGTCTCTGTCACGCCCTCCTGGCATGAAACCAAAAATAACCTCAAGCCAAAAATAAAAACAAATTGCAAATGCCTAGCATACATCTACAGCATGAATTCATAGCATAAAATAGAACAGGCCAAGGAACCCACATAACATTGAAATACATGCAGAAAAAACTGCTTCTGCTTGTATTAAAATGGAAAATGCTTGTTTACAAAGGTGTTCCTGAGCACGGCCTGTAACAAGGTCTCGGATCCTCCCTTTTTCTCTCTACTCGTAGATTCTCTTCTATTCTATTCTCCTCTTCCAAAATGAGATCCTCCTAGATCTTTTAACCTGAGGGGGCTCTTAGAGCTCTTCCCTCCAATCTACCTACTCTATTCAATGGCATTGAATGGTTGTCTAGTCCACAAATCAGATCTAGATCTCAGCCTTACAAACATTTAAGGCCAATATACTCTATTCCTACACAAAGGGACGACCCTATGGCTCAACATCCTAGACATTTTAATTTTACATTAAAATTCAAAATTGAAGATGAAGGTTGTGCCTCTCTTCATCCTCGAATGCATGTGCTGACGTGGTTGGCTGGCTGACTGGATGATGTAGAGAGATGATCCTACATCATACTCCTCAGCTACAAAAATTCATGAGCTCCTGCGCATGAGCTTCCCATCTCAGCTGTGGAAATCCTCGTGGATCCCAAACCATCCTCTGGAGCTGTTCATCCGCTCCATCTCCCTGTTGCTGCTGCTGCTGCGCTGCTCCTGCCTTTCTACCCAACTTCTCCTTGCTGACAGTCTCTGCTGACTCTACCATCGGCCTTATGATGTCTTATATCACCTTATCCAGCTGCTGAATTGGTTGGCCCTATTTATGCAGTCTCCCCAGCTGCAAAAAATTTCTGCAAATGGGCAGATCACTGTGATCTCCCATGCCTTCTTCTTCATCTGCTTCCAACCTCACTTGTTGGATGTGCACGCTCTGCACCTTCATCCTTCTCTCCAGGGCTTCAATCTGTTCATACAGATCAACAAAGCTAATGCTTTCTACCTCTTCCTCTTCTTCTTCTGCAAACTCCCAGGTTGCAGTCTCTTCAGTCTCCTGGCTAAAAATATTGACCCATTCCTCAAAATGCTCATCATTCTCTTCTACTTATTTTGTTTTCATCTTCAGTGCTACAGCTTCCTCAGCTTCCTGGATGAAAGCATTGAGACACTCCTCAGAATTCTCATCTTCTTCATCTCCTTCTTGGGCAGCTCAGACACCTGCTCCAATTCGTTTTCCCTGATAGTCTCAGCTAGCTGTCCTTCTGTTATTGCTGCATCTGCAACATAGATTTTTTCCTCCCCCTGGGCAAATGGTAGGAATACATCAATTCCTCCAATCATTAGAAGACTCGTTTGATATTCCTCTTGGATGGTGAAAGTTTTTAACTTGTCATCATCTTCATTCACATGGCTTGGAAAACCACATGAATCTTCCTCCTCTGTTAGCTGCATCTGCTGATCCAACCCCATCTCTGAACTCATCTACTCTGTCAGCTCCTCGGGCTGATCTAAACTCACCTGCTCATCCCTACCCACCCGAAAATATGGGATTTTCCTGCTTCCCTCATGGCAGTCCACGGAATCAATTGATTCCATCTCTGTTCCCTTGCTCACCTGGCAAGATGGAAGCCTTTCGCTGTCCTCTTCGTAGTCTTTGAGATCCCGCAACGACCTCATTTCATTCTCTTCACCGAGAATTTTCCCAGTCTCTGGTTCACATATTTGAACCATATCCTCAGGTCCGTCGAGGGTTTCAGCATGCCTCAACCATCCTCTTAACAGCCTATGCTGTCTTCTAGCCATCAACTCCTTGACTGGCCATTTTTCTTTTGCCTTCTTCATGGGCCATTTATACAACCACCATGGTTTGGCTTTCTGTTGCATCTGCAATGCAAGATTTCCTATTTCTCTCTTTATATCAACGAGCTCTTTATCTATATCTTCTTGGCTCCATAGATATGAGTTTTTCCTTCTAGCATACTTACGGCCTTCAGTAGCCATGTTGTTGTCTCTGTCTTCTCTCTTGGAAAACCTGTTGCTCACTCCTGCAAACCTGAGTGTCCCAGCCTCTCCTACAGCCCTCCTGACTGCTTATGGACTGTTTCCTACCTGCAAACAAATCCTTACAGAGTTTCAGTACTCTGTCTTTTTCCTTTGCCTCCTTCTATCGCTGCAATGTACAGACAAAATCAGGCTCTGATACCACCCTGACACAGTCGCACCCTTTGCCTCGGCAAAGGCCTCTGCTCTAACCTCCCATCCTTTAAGGATCATTCTAATTTTCCTCTCGAGACAGAGTGCCTCCTTCAATTCTCCACTCAAATCTCTATTAAAATTGACCCACAAGTATTTTCATCTCCTTATGGCCTTTAGGCCCGATCGCTATTCTCTTCTCGGCAGGAAAACAAAAATTCAGGATTCGGTGTTTCACAATCCCCGATGTTGCAAACCTTTGCCTCCTGATTTCCCGATCTTCGATATCCCGGAGTACTTCAACTTCCGCTAGTCCCCTGAGCTAGACTTTCTGGGTCCATACGACCTCCCTTTATATGACCGTAGTCCTATCACCTTTTAGGATTTCGGGGTTTCTGATGTCGAAAAGTGTGTGACCTCTTGTCCTCTGGA
The DNA here is from genome assembly GCA_009831015.1 of Picea engelmannii. Taxonomy (NCBI): domain Eukaryota; kingdom Viridiplantae; phylum Streptophyta; class Pinopsida; order Pinales; family Pinaceae; genus Picea; species Picea engelmannii. Next base: position 27,281 of record ML848050.1, on the reverse strand, counting down.
TCCCCAATTCTCCAAATCCCGATGCGCCAATTCCTTTCGGGACTTTCTCCTCTCCTTACGAGGGTTTAAACCTCATGCAGTTTCTGCCCGATCCAATGGCTGACGGGTATTCAACACTTCTTGATGAAGTGTCTCCACCGTCCATTCCACTGATCTTCTGTGCACACTCTAGAGATTAAACTCTACGCGTCTTCGCCCAATCCAACGGTTAACGAGTATCTGAGAGAGATCCACGACTCACGGTATCCTCTTCTATGTGCTTCTTCTACTTCTCCCTGGACATAGAAACTTCAACGGTCCAGAATCTATCGACTCATCCAACGATAATTGTGCTCCCTTCTAAGATTTAGTGCTTTCTCTCGATGCTTGGAACTGTGTTTCCATACACAGCCTTGCCTCCAAGATATTCAAAAACCTTGAGGTATTCCTCTGAGTTGATGATTCCAATTCTTGTGCCCACCAGGAACGTCTTTGTTTGAATCCGCAGAGTTCAGAAGTGCTTCAGTGAAATGGTATTCAGAGACCACAGTACTCTTTCACGCCCTCCTTGCATGAAACCACAAAGAACCTCAAGCCCGAAATCAAAACAACTTGCAAATCCCTAGCATACATCTACAACATGAATTCACATCATAAAATAGAACACGCCAAGGCATCCTCATAACACTAAAATACATGCAGAAAAAACTGCTTCTGTTTGTATTAAAATGGAAAATGCATGTTTACAAAGGTGTTCCTGAGCATGGCCTGTAACAAGGTCTCGGCTCCTCTCTTCTGCTCTCTACTCGTAGATTCTCTTCTATTCTATTCTCCTCTTCCAAAATGAGATCCTCCTGGATCTTTTTACCTGAGGGGGCTCTTAGAGATTTTCCTTCCAATCTACCTACCCTCTTCAATGGCATTGAATGGTTGTCTAGTCCACAAATCGGATCTAGATCTCAGCCTTACAAAAATTTAAGGTCGATCTACTCTATGCCTACATAAAGGAACGACTCTATGGCTCAACAGCCTAGACATTTTAATTTTACATTAAAATTCAAAATTGAAGATGAAGGTTGTGCCTCTCTTCATCCTCGAATGCATGCGCTGACGTGGTTGGTTGGCTGACTGGCTGATGCGAAGAGATGCTCCTGCATCAACGGCCCACCGGATTGGAATCCTAGTCTGTTCTGTTGAACAGACCTAAAATGCTACGACTGCGGTCGACACTGTTGCTGATGTTTTGGTCCCCGATAAGGTGTCCGCTGCTGAGGCATCGGTCATTGAGGTGTAGTGAAAGTAGATCCTCTATGGAAGTCACAATATCTTGGCGTATTTCTAGCTGGTGTCTGATGCTGCTGTGCTCCAGATTGTTGGCAAATTCAGTGAACAGATATCGAATGCTTGTCATTGATGGCAACAATGATGATGACAGGCAAACAAAATACAAGTTCAGAGAGGTGAATGATCGAAAGCAGTGAATGATCGAACGCAGTGAGAGCCGTTAGATTTGGTGCAGGGTCGCCGACAGCCGTCAGATCTGCAGAATATGTGAGGGAGATAAGCCTCGGGAGAAAGAAGAGAAGTCCCGACAGGCATCGAGATATCGCTCATCGGGAAATCAGAGTTCTCGAGGTCGTGTGCATTGGGACAGCAACAGTCGTGAAATCCCGATGGGATCTGGACCGTCCATCCATGTGGACACGTGGCAGGGATTGAGCGCCACCGGGAGAAGCTCGATAGGAGGCTTCATCGGAGAATCAGGGATCGGGACTTTGAAATGTTCAATTCACTTGACAACAAGAACCCCGAAATCGCGATTTAATCGCACCCGTTAAAGCAAGGAAAATATGTGGACCGTTGATCTAAGGTCCATCTCGGAGTCTCGCCTATCGCGACTTGGAGTGACGAGAATCTCCAGTGAAGAAACAACGAGATGTGATATCACGATAAGATCCTGACCGTCAATACGACAAAATATGTGGACCATTGATCTGAGCTCCATCTTGGAGTCTCACCTATCGCGACTTGGAGTTACGAGAATCTCCAGTGAAGAAACAGCGAGATGGNGTCAATACACCAAAAGATGTGGACCGTTGATCTGAGCTCCATCTCGGAGTCTCGCCTATCATGACTTGGAGTAACAAAAATCTCCAACAAAGGAACACCGAGACGCGAGATCATGATGAGATCAGGACCGTTGATTCACCAAGATCATGAACCGTCGATCAGGGTCGATGAAGATCAAGAGTTCGACTATCTCAGAGAAGACGAAGAGTCTTAAATTGCCATAGAGACTGAGGAATATCAGCATAACATACAATGATGCTGGACACGCGAGGCGAACCACCAGAGAAGCTGAAGAGTCACGATGATAATCAGACAGAGCACTCGAGAGGTGTAGGATAACAGTGCAGAGTCAGCATGCAGAGGCATTGCGAACATTGCATGCACAAGGTGCACAGAAGCTATAAATACACGGTACAGAGAAGATATGGGGTTGTTGTTGCTGTTAGAGGTTGTTGTGAGTGTTGTTGGTAAAGGTGATTCAGGTGTGAAGAAGGAGGAGAGTGCAGTGGTTGAATAACACAGAAGAGGAACTATGCAGAGAATGGATATGGCGCACAGAGCATAAAAAGCAGAAGACCAGACAGCGCAAGTGATGTGAGAAGAAAGGCAATGAGGCAGACAGAGCAACGAAATGCAGCAGAACAGTGATAAGTCGGGTAAGCCATTGTTGAACATTATATCACTGTAATA
>ML848050.1:0-17411 GCA_009831015.1 Picea engelmannii | reverse complement strand
TTATCATATAAAGAAAAAGAGGTTTTTACCCTGTATGGGTTTCCTCAGGAAATATCTGTCTCTGTGTTTCTCATATATGTGACTGATGCTGAATGTGCCATTGTTTATTTCCCTACATTATTGTGATCATCATTTAGTGTCTCCGCAAAGAGTTTAAAAGAATCATAATTGTTTAAGCACGGTAAAAACTGATTAACCCCCCCCCTCTCAGTTGTCCAACACAGATGACACCTGCCTTGCTAGCCTCGCTGGAGTCCTGGTCTGACCCCCACTGATAAGCTCCTCTTCCGCTATGAGGGCCTTCTAGACGACATCATGCAAGGTTTGAGGCATCAGAATCCTAACCTTTTCACGTATGTTGTCGTTAAGGCCGAACACGAACCTGTTGACCTTAAGTTTCTTAGTGTTAAGGTGCGGAGCATACTGAAGCAACTCCATAAAATGGGCCTCGTACTCGGTCACCGTACGACCTCCCTATCACAAGGCGTTGAACTCATTGAGCTGACACTCAATGAATTCCTCTGAAAGGTACCTCTCTCGGAACCGTTCCTCAAACAGTTCCCATGACACATCTTTGACAGTCATGTTTAGCTACAGTAGGAGCGTCTTCCACCATAGAAGAGCATTCCCCTTCAGTTGAAAGACCGTTATGCGGACCTTCATGTTGGAGGTATAATCATGAAGTGTGAAGCACATCGTCATGTTCTCCAACCATGCCTCAATGGCTGCGCCGTCCGAGGCACCAAAGAACTCGGGAAATTTGACCTTCTCGAGTTCACGGTGAATGCTACCAGTACCGATCGGAGCGCGTTGTGGAACCTTAGTGGGTGCCAACGCCCTGGCCTCATCTCTGTCCAAACAGTTGATCAGAGCCTCGTACATGCGCTGAAAAGATCTCATCATTCCGACTATATCACCAACTGCTATTTTCCCCTGTCCGAGAACTTGCTAATCTCCCTAGGGGCTAGACCCCTCGGGGGTGAATGCTACTGGAGGCATCACGCCACCTTCCCTAGCACCCCGTCGTCTGCCTCTGCGATGTCCTCTAACCATGAGTACCTGCACGCACACAAGTCAACTCGATTAGAAACAGTATAATCAAATCACATCAACGAAAGTCGTAGCGATCCCAAGTCGCGGGTTGAACTTGGATTTTATACCATATGTAACGAACCTCCTGTTTCTTCACGACAACAAGCCTCACATAACAAGTGCGATTTTTTTTTTGTGTGCGTGTGTGAAGGTATTGATGTCATTATACTTGAAAACGCAACACGACAACGAACAAGGCACAAGAAACTCACGCAACAACAACATGACGACATAACATAGAAGCACATCAATCACCTGGAAGCAATGTACGACATTCAACCGACAATAATAAAAATGACTACCCGCCCGTCCAACCCTACAATAGTTAGGACCTCCAGAACACATAAGAAATGCTCAAGCTCAGGTTCCCATCGATTTTGACCATTTAAGGTCTCAAAGCTGGTGATTGTTCTGAGGAACAAGGAGATGTCTACAACCCCACTAATCCAACATAAACCACAATCCCAACTCTGATCATCAATCTCACCTAATCATCAATTATTCATGGCACAATAAGATATTCTACTATACTTATCGTTTTTCAAGCAACAATGAGTGTAAATGAGTAAAAAGACATCTCATAAAGAATCATAAATCAAGAGYRGAAATACAATTTTAATCTCATGYAKCTTAACTATACATCTTGTTTTTAAGGAATATCTTCTAGGAGTATGTAAAGAGAAGCTATAATTACATATTCATTATGATAACCATAAGAAACTCAATCTTCTTAAGCAATACATGAATTTTAACAACACTTTTACATTATGTATCCATTATATGAAACTAATAAAATCATTCATGATAGCAATAATGAGAAGTCACATATTGACATAGATATAAGAAGTATGTACATTAATGCGAGATATAAAGTGTTATCAATCATTACAATGTAATAGTCTATTACTAAGGTCACCATTTTCTTTTTGAAACTTCATAAAAACCCTTAAGAGATAGTTATTAATAATATTCAATTCGTATAATCCTCAATATTTAAATCACTTAACTCTTCTATATTTTCTTCACTTTTAAATAAGTATTCTAATATCAATCCTAGAAAGCCTTCATCACTGTTACTAACAATGAAGAGCATAATTATTGTCTTTACTAACAATATATTTTAAGATGGCCTGTCTAGATTATAAACTAGCCACTCATTATAAACTTGCAATATTTTTAAATTGGAAATAAATGAAGCATGTACCCAACACCACATAAAGATGACAAGGCATGTTACAAAAATAAAGAAATTTGTACTTGCAATATTTTTAATTAGAAATCATTACATCAGTTGTCCATCAATAATTAAAAATAAAACTATCGGCCACTTAATTGTCTAAAAATATAAGTGACAGTTATTGTCTAGAAATAGAAGTGGTTGTTGTCAAAGGAGTACAGTTAATTGGAAAATCGAATGCGGTTGTGTGGTTGAAAGGGAATCATAACTACTCTATTCAATGCAAATTAATTGTTATTATCAATGTTGACCAACCAATCAATATTATCGCCAGAAATAACAGAAAGTTGTGAGCACTAGGGAGCCAAAAATACTCGTCGTCAGGTAAAAGCAAGGAAAACACAATCATCAAGGGGCAACTTGTTGTGCCACACATCTGCAAACACAGTCTACATTAAAGGGAAAACGAGGGTCCTTAACAACAACCCAGCTATGCTTTAAAGGAAAAATCGTGCTAAAATAAGCAACACATAGTCATCAAAATTCGTAAATGCCAGTACATTCAACTGCGTTGGCCAGAATTAAGGTCATGGTAAGAACAACCAGCTCAAGAAGGAGGTTTAATAAAAATCATGGGCATCTTGATGAGTGGAAAAGGAGGTCCTTTACACAACAAAATCGTATGCTTTAGCTAGGCAAAATCGAATCCTCTAATCAGGAAAAACACTGTCATCCCTGTAGGCATTTCATGGTTTTGGTTTCAGGCAGTAACATGGAGGAGTGACACCCACGTGACAGTACAAACATGGTCCAATTCAGTGGTAAAGAATGTGGTCTAATCGATGGCCCACAATAGACTATCAGTTGTGGTCAAAATGCGAACAATTGACTTATTAATAACATTGATGGTCAATCAAGCTACCAGTCTGGCATTGATGAAATCACCATTTAGCCTTACGCTATCAACATTAGTAGGTTATCTATTATCATATATAAATTCTCTATCCAATGTAATTTATGTGATGAAAAACATTGTAAAAAGAATGAAAGCTATCTGTTCAAACATCTATTCATTGTCTAAAAGTTCGTTGTCCACATCAAGTGTCCATCCATTAACACATAATACACCACTATTTACATAGCATAACCACCTCCGTCGACAACTAAAAACACTACCCGAACTCAGTATCTACGCATGCATTCAAGGGTGATTCATTGGGGGATTCAAGATTAAATCTCACGCATTCAGGGTAACCATTTACTGCCTTTCAAGAGTAAAATGTAGCAGTAAGTAAATTAAAACATGGTAACTTTGGGATTAAAACATTGGTCTGTTGTCACATTCATAGAGAGATTAACATTCGAAAATCAATGGCTGAGTTAAACAATCAAATTACTGAGGTTAAACATCCAAACAATAATGCACTAAGATTAACCATTCATTAAATGCCTAGAAGTACAATTTTTATTAACCAAGACACCCTGGCAGTCTAGAACGAAGGGAAAGTAGCTTGGTCAAGCACCGGGTAATCGAAACAACTGACCAGAATTTAAGTACAAGGGTTGGTTGTGCATATTCGCCCCTAAGTCAATGAAGTGCAGCCGAAGGAGGGACAATCACCAGGCAACAAAAAGATATGAAAATGCCGAGTTGGAAGAAGACTTCATCATCAATCAAATTTTGCAGGGTTAGAAAAACGCATCAGGGCGCAAGACAAACAATCAGCCAAGGACAACAACAGAGGTAGATGAATGAGTTCGTCCTTCGCTTCACCATCCTTGCACAAAAAAGCAGGGCATTGAGATCCATAGGTCTTTTAACGCTAAGGCGACGACCGTAGATCAAGCTCCTGGCCGACTGCTCAGACGAGGACTGGCGTGCTAGGGACGAAGGCAAACAATTGCAAGGGTCATATTCAACACCACAGGGATTTCAAGTCATGCGGGGAATGAATACCATGGGAGTCAACAATCATCAGGCTAGGCTAAGAATAGTTTCAGTCATCGAATTTTAAAACTAACACTGTTTAACTACCCAACAATCATGCAGATCCAAATCATAAATCCTACAACAATCTACCATTCAAAAGAAGAAAGCGTATTGTTTCCTGTTCACCCTCTCTGAATGATGTCCCGTGCTCCGTCCAGTTCCTGCTCACCGACCGTTGAGACTTCACCGGTACCTCCCAGCCAACGTTAGGGGTACTCTTCTTCCCCCTTAGCCCCCCGAGCCATAAAGGGACCACACACACACTATCCAGAGATTTAGTCTAGCACCCAGCTCACCTTGCAAGGCCAAGCTACCACTCCTCTCCAAACTGGGTATCCCAACTCCCACAAGTAAATCATTCAAGTTGATATTTTTGCAGCATAACGTTATGCAAACAAAAGATCCCCAACCTCCATCACATCTCTTCATTATATAGAGTTTTGTGGTTCCTTACTTTCCAAATTTCTCTTTTAGTTAAGTTTTTATAATTAATTTCCTAAAAATTCTTCTCCGTACAAGTATAACCCATCCCCTTCATTCCTCCATTATTTAATTTCTTTAATTAATTAACTATCTTATTTCCCTCACCCAGCTAGAGTTACTCCTAGCATCACTCCTAGGTGTCCCCAAATTCCCTTACAGGTTTTAAAGGCTTTCCCTGTTATGAAATTGCTAATTCAGTTTAAAAATTATAAATCTCTTAAATGTAGATTCTTTACTAAGTTGATTTCCCTCTTTTTCCCTTAAGTTCCCCTTTTTCCCTTTTTATGTTACCTCTTTTCCCTAGTTTCCTATTTTTTTGATTTTCCCTCTTTCCCCTTTTACTTAGAACTCAAAAAGGAAGGTGTGGAATTTAACCCCTTTTCCCTTTTATCATTAAATTAGTATATTTTAAATTATCAAAAGATAAAATAATTAATTCCCTCTTTACATTTTATAACCATAGATTTTATTTATTATGAATAACTTAATTTCTTACTCCCTTCATGTTACAAAATTTTATGAAGATCATAATTATTATTTAAGTTGTTTTTTATTTTAATTATTATTATTTTATTTTATTTTATCTATTTATTATTATTTATTTTTTTATTTTTTTATTTTTTTATTTTTTTAAAGGTAGACAAAATTTTACCCCGAGCATAATTTAGACTTAGAACTTAGATTTTGTATTAGGCGATATTTAATTAGGGAAATTGTTTTAAAAATTACTTAACATATTATTCGTCCTAAGGCCATCTAGGTTCATTCCTCTATCATAAACAAGGCAACGTGCCCTTCAGAACGCACTAGGTGCTCCAAGGGTGCCACTTGCCTCATCTGTTCCCTTGTGCAATGTTCCCTTCAGGATGCACTATGTGATCCAAGGGTGCCACTTACCATTCTCCATTTTTCTTGCGCAATGTTCCCTTAAGGATGCACCACATGCTCCAAGGTGCCACTTGCCTCTTGACTGACTTGGTAGACATCAATAACCCCTCATGAGTGACTGTCGCAGTCTGCCCTCACGACATCGTGGGTCCTCTCGAACTAAGTAATCGTTAACCTATAGTTTGAGCCACGACGTGAGTGCTAGTAGGTTGTGGCAGGGCTGTTTTCCACACCTCTCCCTCATCAGCTCTGGTAGTCGTGCGTGACCCCTTTACTCCATATGTGAGTCTGGTCGACAAGCTATCTTCAGCCTGCATCATCAACAAATCATGTCAAAACATATCCATATCATATCATCCAGTCAGATGCACTAATATCACAGTAAAATAATCAAACCCCAATGGCACACTCCCTGACTTGATCTGGATTCAAAGGGGTTCCATCGATGCCTCTACATCTGCGAGGTCCAAAACCCTGCACACTTAGTAAAACCGAGTCAATAGCACCTATCTATGTCAATGTAGTAAAACAACATGTCATCAACCCATAATGCCTCAAAATCAAAATCAAAAGTTTTAATAGCATAATAATCCATATCACTTGCGAGCAAGTGTCCTCAAAGAATAAGTTTGCTCAATGCACTAAAGCAGGATGTTACACTCAAAAAAATTTCAACACTCCTCTTATATTCAAGAGATTCACCATGAGCATGAATAACATTCACAATATTTTGAACTATAGTAATAAAAGATTCAACTCTTTCGTTTTCTTTCATAGAAAGAGATTCAAAATCTCTTCTCAACATTTGAAGCGTAACAAGTTTTACCTTTACAGATCCCTTGTATTCCTTCTCCAAGGTTTCCCAAGCATCATGGGACCTACTACATTCTGTAATCTTAGGAAAAATTGTGATGTCAATTCTAGTTTGAAGGATGAACAAAGCTTTGGAATCCTTTTTCTTGTTCTCCTCCAACTCTGCCTCTTGATCAACAGAGAGACCATTGTAGGCAGCCTGATCAACTAGCTCTAGTCATCCTATAGAAACAATAACCCATAAATATTGTGATATGAGCAAAGTTCTCATCTTCACACACCAATACTCATAGTTTTCCCCACCAAAAAGAGGAATCTAGTACTATACAGTGTTAGAATTTTGGGCCATTTATCCTTAAAAAAAACATTGTAATCAACCAAATCTATGATACCAAAAGAAAGATATGAAAAAAGGAATTATGTACTCACAAAATAGTCACACCCATAAAATGCATATCCTTGTAAACTAGTAAACAAAAAATGATAGTATTGCCAAAAATTTGACCACCAACAATAGAACTGCAGGTGCAAATAGTAAAATTGCTATGTTTTTGAAAACTATTGTCTTATTCTTTATTTCTAAAAATAAAAGAGACACGAAGTACCTCTATTACAAACTGCAAATAAACAAAGGGAAATAGAGCATCCTTCGATCCAAAAGGTGCCAAAGAAAGGCCTATACAAAAATACACATAGAGGATTTCTCAAACAAAACACACATTCAAAAATTGTGTTTGCAGAAAATAACTTATCATTTAAATAACAAATTGAAAACCCAATGTAGCGGATAAGGAAGGAAAAAAATGTGGCAGCAGTTGATCAACATGTGGTAGATTTAGTTTCACAGCTGGAAATAGTGAGGTTAATGTATTCCTAAAATTAGCATTACATTTTTCACCTTCAACACTGAATTATAGGGCAATTTGATCAGAGAATTTTTTAAAGGCATTGGTCGCGAAGAAAAATTAAGTGGAATTTTTTTTGAAATAATAGACAACCATATAGTATGTAAAGGAAAAAATCTAAGGTGCTTACCATGAAGTCTTTGAGATTAATGACGTTATCCTTTTTTGTGCGGTGGTTGATGTCAAATATAACATATGCAAGTTGTTGGAAAAAATGTCCTAATACATACAATCACAATACAAGAACTAGACCTAGACCTAGGTCATGGTATATGTCTAGGTCATGGTCTATGTTATGGTCATGGTTTAGGTCTAGGTCTATTGCGAACATGTCCTTGAATGGCTTGAGGAGGTGAGTTGCAACTCGTGATAAAACTCAAACTAGGACTCGGATGGACAAACTGTCAGTTGCATTGGATCTGGTGCACTGGGTTTTATCTAGTAGTCCCCCTATGTTGTAATTTCATTTCTTGGACAACCATTTGTTGGAGGATCTCTAGAACTAGGGTTTTTCTCAATGAGTCATAGTGCAATTTCTTAACAAGGGGTTGATTTTCAAGAATATTGTGTCGGGAAATTGTGGGTAGCTTGGTCACATGGGCCTTGGAAAAATAGATGTGCAAGAGATTACAAAACTTTGTTATGCTGCTCGGTTTGGATTTTATGCCCCTAGACCAAATTACCGACATGTCCTTGAATGGACTAAGGAGGCGAGTTGTAACTCACAATAAAAATCAAGTCGAGAATCGAATGGACGAACTATCAGTTGCATTAGATATGAGGCATCGGGTTTTAGCTAGTTGGTATAGATTTTAACATTGTACAATATTTTACTGCAAACATATTTTCTATAAAAGAACAGAAAAGATATAATGGAAGATACACAAATCACACAGATATTTTTCCCCTGGAAACCCAAACTAGGAAAACCAACATATTATATATTCATTCATAGTGATACATTGTTTACAACACAATATACATATAGGAGCTAGTGGCATCCAAATCCATAACCCAATGACCTGGATTAGTCAACAACCCTAATTGCTTAATCGGAAATAGAAAATCATTGACAAAAAGAATGTGACGAAAATCTTCCCAACAATGTACATGAAAATTGAGGAAGAATGAAAAAATGAGGCAAAAATGCGACAAGTTTTTTGAGGTAAAAAACATTTCTCGAGGGCACTGCCCCCGAAACCCTGTGCAGGGGGATATCACCCACTCATACCCCCCTGTGTTCCTGACGCAATGTAGCTGACACTAGAACTAGTCGTTCAAAGACTATAAACACCTACCCAATATTCTCGCACTTGTTGTTTTCTTTTCAGACAAAGGGTTACATAGTCAACAATCCAAGGAAGCAATGCCCATGGATCCTTTACACCATGAGAAATTCTTCGTACTCACAGATGTTTTTCATGAATTTGAAACATTCTTCAAAGTGTCCACCTTCATCAGCAAGACTTTATTTTCCTCAACCATGTCTCTAACAAAGTTATATTGAATATCGATATTTTTTTTCTTTGAATGGTAAGTCGGGTTCTTCGCAAGAAAAATTGCACTCTGACTCTCACAATCTATCCTTACAATTTGTTGTACCAACCTAATACTTGAACACAATCTTTGTAACCATAATGCTTCCTTAATTGCATGAGTGGATGTCATGTATTCAACTTCTATAGTTGAAAGTGCCACTACAACCTGTCTTTTTCTCATCCAACTGATTGCTCCTCCAAATAGGTTAAACAGATACCCGCTTGTAGATATCCTAAAATCCATATCTCCAACCCAGTCTACATCCACAAATCCATGTATTTCAAACACTCTCTCTAATCTGGATCTTCCTTGGTAGCACAATCCATAGCTAACAGTGCCACGCAAATACCTAAAAACCCTTTTTATTGTTGTCCAATGCTCCTTCCCTAGTTTTGACATATACCTACTCAAAACTCCCACTGCATGTGCAATATCTGGTCTAGTAAAAACCATTGCATACATCAAAGTGTGAATTGGAATCGCATATGGAACACAAGACATGTCATCCTTCTCTTCCTGTCTCTTGGGACATTGATCTGAAAATAACTTTACATCAACGGGAATAGGGACCTTAACTAGTTTACATTCTTGCATATTAAACCTCTACAATATTGACTCGATATATTTTCTCTGATTTAATCAAAGTTTCCTCTTTTTTCGATCTCTTTTAATTTCCATTCCCAAAATGAAATTTGCAGCACCGAGATCCTTCATGTCAAATTTAGAGGAAAACTGAGTTTTCACATCCTAGATAATCTCCTTTTCTTTCCTATCAGCAACATGTCATCCACATACAATACAAAATAAGTCAAATGATCACCAATTAATTTAAAATACACACAATGATCCTCTTTGATTCTTGTGAAGCCAAGTCCCATCATATAAGTATCAAATTTTCGACACCACATCCTTGGTGATTGTTTTAAACCATACAATGAATTTTTCAGCTTTCATACTAGCTCCTTCTTTCCCTTCACAACAAAGACTTATGGCTACTTCATATAGATTTCTTCTTCCAGATCCCCATGTAGGAATGTTGTCTTCACATCCATCTGTTCTACTTCAAAATCAAGTGTAGTGATGCAGGAGCATCTCTCCATGTCAGCCAGCCACGCCAACGAATTCGAATCGCGTGATGAAGAGAGGCGTTGTCCTCATTTTGATTTAGAAATGAATGTAATTTAATTTCTTAGTTTGTTGAGCCATAGAGCCATGCCTTTGTGCAGGCATAAGTAGATAGGCCTTTAATGTTTTGTAAGGCTGAGATCTAGATCTAATTCTGGACTAGACAACCCATTCAATGTAATTGAATAGGGTAGATAGGTTTGGAGGGAAGTGCTCAAAGAGCCTCCTCATGTAAAAGATCAATTTCGATCTCATTGAAAAAAAGAGAAAAAAATGAAAAAGCGAGAGAAGAGAATCTGCGAGTGGAGAGCAGAAGAAGGAGCCGAGACCTTGTTACAAGCTGTGCTCAGGAACACCTTGTAAATACAGGCAGTTGTCATATTTTATACAAATAGAAATTTTTCCTGCATGATTATGTGTTAAATGAATGTCTGTGAGTGTTCTTCATATGATATGAATCTATGCTATAGATGTATGCTGTAGGTTTGCATTTGAAGGAGTGTGTCTGATTTCAGGTGAAGGTCTTTGAGGTTTCATGTAAAGAGGGTATGACGGAGTACTGCGGTCTTTGAATACCAGTGCACTGAAGCACTTCTGAATTCTGTGGATTCAGACAAAGACGTGCTGTGGCACAGGAGCTGAAATCAACAACTCAGGAGAAAGACTTGTGAGGTTGCTGAACACCCCAAGGGGAAAGGATGTGTGGGAGAAGAACATAGTTGTAGACAAAATCTTTGAGGAGTTCTGTAAAGCTCTGTCAGGTGGGAATTGAGCCAGTGCAAGGAGTGTACAGAGGAAGAGCTCTGCTGTGAGTTCTTAAGAAGTCAGAATCACTGAGAATTCTTGACACTCTGGCAGGCGGACCTTAAGACATTGTCCAGATAGGCACAGGAAGGAGAGAACTCTTTGAGTTCTGTATTTAGGAGGAAGAATCCACTGAGGGATCTTCAGAGGGTTACTGAATACCTGGAAGCACTCGGAAAGAGGTTGCTTGAGTAGACAGAGAGCCAGGAGCGCATCTAAATTCTCCATCTGAAGGAGAAAGGAAAACAAACTGAGTTTCCTTGGAGGTTGAAGCTACAGGAAAGCTCAGGACGAATAGAACCTTTATGTGCATGAGAATACCCTACAAAGGCGCAGGATTTGAAGAATCCTTCGAGGATTCGAAGGGAAGGATAAGCTCAGGAGGGCATGTGCTTTCACACACAAAGTCGTAACGGCAAGGAGTGCAGAAGCTACAGAACCCCTTGAACGAGTTCTGAGTCCCCAAAGATTAGGAGGGACAACGTTTTCATACGTGCGACGAAGCTTAGAGTCGAGAGTTCGCAAAGGAGGGAAGAAGACAAAGGTTGAGGCCTTTGGACCGCTTGGAACTCTTCCAAGGCTGGGAAGAAGTGCGCAAGCTCAGGAGGGAGCACAACAGCCGCCAGATCGGTACAAGAGAAAGATATGGACCATTGATTTTCACGTCCAAAGAGTGCACAGGAGAAACAATTTGAGCCCTCAGATCTAGAACGAAGAACCCGACAGCTGTCAGATCTGTCGAGAATTACACGGTGTTTAAACCATCGGGAATAGCCAAGGTGAAGTCCCAACGAGAGCAACTAATCGAGATATCGACATTCGGGATATCAGAGATCCCAAGGACGTGAGTTTGGTCGTTCGACATCAGAAATCCCGAAAGGGAGAGATTTGATCTGAGTCGTCCAGTTGAGGGAGGACGCGTGTCACGTGATCAACCATTTCAGAGATCCGGACACTAGAAATCGCAGAAGGGTGAAAAGTTTCGTTGTGAGTCAACCTGACGTCACGTCAGAGAATCAGGATTTGGAATATCGGGAATCCCGTGGACAAGAAGTCTATGCTTTTCGACATTTGAAAGTCCAAAATACCGATGAGGTGGAGTTCCATTGAAAATTCAAACTCGTGCGTGTGTCGGAGTTTCGGCATATCGGGATTAGGGAGTCGGTGAAGCAAGTTGTTCGACATCGCGAGTGCCAAAATCATGATAGAGAAAATCCCGATATGAAAAGTCAGCGTTGATTGCTTGTCGGGTTTCGGGGATTCAAGAGTCCGATGCTCGACCACTGACCTCGCGAAGTCACGAAGTCCGATCCCCCGATTGCAAAGAGGGGATCCCACGAGGATTGTTGTGGGTGTAGATTTCCCGATAAGGAAATAGAAGAGCTATTTAAGAGTTCTTCGGGCCGTGTGAAGGGAAATATCCTGAGAGCGTGCTGAACTTCCGACCTGCGGGTTTGAGGTTGCAGGCGTTGCCGTCATGTAGTAGCAACAAATAACAAAATTCTTATAGAAGTTAAATTGGCAACAAGAGAACAAATCTCACCAAAATAAATTCCCTCAACTTAGGAATAACCCTTTGCTACTAATCGAGCTTTGTATTTCTCCACTTTTCCTTCTGCATTCAACTTATTTTTAAATACCCATTTGTTGCTAATGGGATTTCTTCCAGTCAGAAACTCCATTAGATTCCAAGCCTCATACTTATCCAAGAATTCCATTTCTTCATCCATGGCCTTTTTCTAGAGCTTTCCATCCTCTAAATCTGTTTCCTCCCTGACAGTTCTAGGATCATCATTAGTAATATACAAAGAAAAATTTGAATGGAAATCAAATGAAGTATACCTTTCCGGTAGCCTTCTTTCTTGAACCGATCTTCTCAATACTGGAGTATGAGGATCTTCTTCTTTTGATTCTTGTTCTTCTGTAGAGTTTGATTCATCATCCTTAAAATCATTTTCTCTAGTTTTTCCTTGATAGGAATTCATGTTTAACAACATCCCTCATTTCTCTAAATACCACATCTCGTCTATGCATAACCTTCTTATTTTCTGGGTCCCAAATATTATAACCTTTCAAACCATCTTTGTACACAATAAAGATACACTTTTCAGACTTCTTATCTAGATTACTCTTGTTTTCCTTTGGAACATGAACATAGGCCTCATAGCCAAATACCTTGAGATGTCTGAGAGAAGGTTTATTTCCAGTCCATACCTCTTGTGGATTATTTTCATCCAACGTTGATAAGCTTGATCTGTTGACCAGGTCATATGCAGTACATACTACCTCTTCACATAATTCTTTCCCTAACTCGACACCACTGAGCATGCACCTTTATTTTTCCATCAACATCATGTTCATCATTTCTGCAACTCCATTCTGCTAAGGTGTATATGGAGTAGTCTTCTTCCTTGATATACCACACTTCTTACAGAATTCTTCAAATTCATTCCCACAAAACTCTCTACCATTATATGTCCTCAGCACCTTAATTATTTTCTCTGTTTGATTCTCAACAAGAGCCTTAAACTCTTTAAACTTGTCAAAGACTTCACATTTCTTCTTGAGGAAATATATCCAAGTATTCCTTGAGAAGTCATCTATAAACAAGACATAGTACACAAATTTTCGCAATGATGGAAGCAAAAAAGGTCCAAACATATCATTGTGAACTAGCTGTAAAATTCCTTCTCCAATCATTGCACCAGAGGGGAATCTTACCGGATTCTTCTTCCCATATACACAATTTTCATGAAAATTAAAATACATAGAATAATTAGACATACCTTCAACCATACCTTTACCATGTATTAATCAAACACCCTTCTCTCTGATATGCCCCAGTCTTTGATGCCATAGCATAACCTTTTCTCCAGAGATGGTAGGAATTCTTTCTCCTTCAAATCCAATATCATGAACAATGGAACTATTACACCCATCACTAATAATTCTTCCTTGCATCTTATACAGAATTCCAAACTGAAATCCCTTTAGTAACACTATTGCTCCTCAAACCATCCTGGAGATTTCTTTTTCAAATATTGTTTTTACCCTTGCATCGTCCATTTTGATTACAAAAATCAAATTTTTGGCCCAATCTGGGATGTACAGAACACCAAGTAGTCTTCTAATCCTTCCATCTATGAGCCTCAACTTGACTTTTCCTCGTCATATGATTCTAGTTGTCGACTCATCAGATAGGAAAACATTACCTCCATCATAACTTTCATATTCACAGAACCACTCCTTGTGGGGATTCATATGAAAGGATGCACCTGAGTCAACTAGCCATGCCTCAAGGTCTACATGTGTTCTTGAAGAAGCCAAGTACATATCCCCTCCTTCTTCCTTGGAGGTCTTTCCTTCTGCAGAAGGAGCTTCTTTAGATTCCTTCTTTTTCTTAATTTTGGATATACATTGCTTCTTGTAGTGCCATTCTTTTCCACATCTCCAACATACCTTTACAAATTTTTCGGGAGATTTAAATCTACCCCTAGACTTAGATCTCCCACTTGAGTACTTAGATCTATTTCTTTCTTGGGAGCATACTCTTCCAAATAATGCATTTGTGCTCTGTCCTTCCATGTTCTTTTGTCTCATCTCCTCTGAAAAAAACGATGAGACCACTTCATCAAACTTAAAGGAAATTGTATTACTACCTATCGCCACAACCAGACTATCCCACAAGTTTGTTAAAGAGAACAGTAAATCGATACACTTATCTTCATCTGAAATTTTAATCTCAAAAGATACTAACTAATTTACCACAGTATTGAAGGCATTCAAATAATCTTCCAACGAGTCTCCATCTCTCATTTTCAGTTATAGAGCTTCTTTCTCAGACTTAGACTGATACAAATTCCCCAACTTATCCCATAAATCTTTGGCTATAGCTTCCTCTAACACATTCAATAATATTGAATCATAGAGAGACAGTTGGATTGTGGTTTTCTCCTTAGGATCCAACTTTTTCCAGTCATTTGCCAAAGTTCATGTAGGTGTAGTACCTGGCTCCATCATGATCCACTGATCTTTGTCAACCAACAGATCTTCCATATTGAGCTTCCACATCTCAAAACTTTGCCCATTAAAATTCTCAATCTCCATTTTCAAACTACTCGCCATTTCTTTTCACCTGAAAAATCAATAACACAGATATCCCACTGTAACAAGTCTTATTACAGTCTTGAGCCAAACCCTTGACCACAAAGGCGTCCCCCTGAAGCCAACAAAGATTTGATACCAAATGTATATTTTATTCTTGTACAATATTTTACTTCAAACATATTTTCAATAAAAGAACAGAAAATATACAATGAAAAATACACACATTACATAGAGATTTTTCCCCTAAAAACCCAAATCGAAAAAACCAACATATTCTATATTCATTATATATTATTGTATAAAAATGAATAAAGCATATTGAAAATTCTATCTATAACTTATATTCTTTATAATATATATAACTTTTATTTATTAAAACACAAGTTACACATATCATTGATACTTTTACCATGTATTTTGATTTTTTCAACACAACAATATGGTAATCATAAAACTAAATCAACCCTAAAATCTCTTACGCAAATAGCTATAATAATATAAAAGTTGATTTTACAATTACTTGTATTTTGAATTGGTTGATTAAAAATCCTTGAAAGAATATTTTACTTATTTATTTAAGTATCTATTAAAATATAATGATACTCTATATATCAAAGAGGAAACTCATATTACCTTTTATATCAAGAAGCAATAAATTTTAAAATTAAAAATATAACAAAAAAAAACTATAATTTTTCTATTACAAAAAATATAAAAAAACATCTGGTTATTTATTTTGTCTTAGTCAAAACCATAAATACTAGATTTGTGTGTAACACACTACTATAAATAAATAAAAATCTGATTATTTATTTTGTCTTAGTCAAAACCAAAAATACTAGATTTGTGTGTAACACACTACTATAAATTTCCTATTGCAAAAATGATACAAACAAAATATGATTATTTATTATATCCTAGTTAAAACCACAAATACTAAATTTGTGTTTCAATGATACGAATACACTTCAGATCCTAACAATAAATTTGTGTCTCAATGATACGAACACACATCAAGTCCCAATAATAAATTCCTAAGAGAAGAAAATGAAAGTCTCTTCCACCATAAAGTAGTAAGTTGCTCATAGGGGTGAGTTGTTGAAGTTTTCTTCACAATTGAGGGTTGGGTCGTGCAGGCAAGGGGGCTCTGTGACTAGGTTTGCGTTAACCGCATCCCTTAAACTTCAGGGATAAGGGTGAGCGTGGGTGAGGGATACGACCAGGGAGAGAGAGATCTGCGGAGGACGGGTCTCGATGTCAGGAAGGTCTGTGGATGGCGATAGAGAAAAACAAATCCCTGCGGCGGCTGGCTTGTTTCGGAGCCGAGCTTTTCCCTAAGCTACACAAGCGTTACATCGGGTGGGCCATCAACAGTTGTCTCCCATTTCAAGCAGTTCCAGGGCGGAGGAGAAAATGATAAACGGTGGCAGTTGTCCCAGTTTCGAGGCTGATTTTTCCCTGCACTACACAAGCTTTATCATCCGGGGGGTCATCGACGACTGTCTCCTCTTTGGGACCAGTCCAGGTCAGCTTTTGTTTGGTGTTGGGCTCGACTCCGGGTGCGCGGTGTGCTATCAACGAAGTTTTCGGTGGTGGAAACTTTTGGGTTTTGTTGTGGCGGGTGTTTTGTTTTCTCTTCGCTTTTTCTGGACTCTCTTGTCCTCTTCCTCCTTGGAAAGAAGAGATTTTGGGCCAGATCTTTGAGGTCCTCACTGGGGGCGTGCGGTGCTTTGGTTAACACTTTGATGTCCTTTCGGTCCGTGTGGTGTTGGGTTAACACTTTGAGGTCCTTTGGGGGCATGCAGCTTCCGGTTGGTGAGGTTTATTTTCCTGTTTTAAACCTCTTTTTGCAGCCTGCGTGCTGGTTTTTTATCTCTGGTGAACTTTCTGGTTCTTTTGGGGTTGTTTGTAGTTTTTTGTTTATGAGCATGGTCTATGGAATAGGTTTTCTATGAACTGTTGTATGGTCAAGAAGATGTAAAAAAATTATATTTTCACTAATATAATTGGGATAATTTTCTATTGAAAATTGCACTAAGGGCTCATAAAAAATGCCCAAAAATAAGTTATATTTTACTTAATCTCTTTGAATTTTATTTTTTTCCTCTTAATAATTAATATTGAATTTTAAATAACCATCATAGTTATACTTAACTTTATAAAAAAAAAATTGGAAGGAATTGATATTTCATCTTGAAAAGAAAATTTATCTTATATCAAAAGCTTTATCTTATATCAACCATATAGACCACAAAACCACAGAAAGATGTACTTAACTTTATAAAAAAAAAAACTTTGAAGAGAATTGATATTTCATCTTGAAAATAAGCTTTATCTTATATCAAAAGTTGTATCTTATATCACCCATATAGACCACAACACAACACCACACAAGGATGTGAGGAATGACTAACTTCCTTATCATTAAGGAATTTCTCCAAAATATGGTTTTCAATTTTATCTTATATTACCCATATAGACCACAACA
>ML848048.1:34199-55548 GCA_009831015.1 Picea engelmannii | reverse complement strand
TCGTATCAGTTTGTAATCCATTTGGAACTTTTATGATGTATTCTTGAAGCTTCGAAGAGAAATAAGAAAGCCTCACCCACTGAGACAAAGGCCCAGAGACGTAGGCGATATTGCTGAAATCCGTTATCAACTTTGTTGTTTATGGTTTGCTGTTACTTTATGATTATTTCCAGATCTATATATTTCCTTATGGATGCCATGTTACATCATTAATTCTTCCTCTTTCATCAAATTCCTAAATGGTTATTTAACTCATGTTTTAAAATTCAACCATAGTCTTTAAAATATATTTTTCGATCAATAAGGAAGGGTCCTTATTCCTTAGAGGCCCTTAGTCTCCCACAAGGTCACCTGACTAAATATTGAATCCAAGGGATTGACGTCTACCAAAATCAATCAAAAGGCGAGTGACACCCTTGGGGCACATAGTGCATCTTGAAGGACACGTCGCATAAATGAAACATGGATAAAGGCGAGTGGTACCCTTAGAGAACATAGTGCATATTGAAGGGAACATCGCGGTTTTAACACTGGTGAGTCAATGAACCTAGGTACCTAGAAAACAATATCTCATTTTGATTTGGTCAGCCTTAAAATAAATAGTGTATGAGTAAAGTTTAATAATTATAAAATTTCCCTTAAAAACCATTTTGCTAAGCCTAATTGAAATTAGAGCATAGGTCTAATTGGGGGTATAAGGACTAAAACTAATTAATCAATTAATAAAGGGGGGATGAAGAAAAATTAAAATTAAAATATTAAAGGAGAAATAATTGATCAAAAAAATTTAATTGCTGCTATGTGCAAAACTTGCTAATTTAGAACTTAGACAAAAAAAGGGAAATTTAAATACAAAAGGAATGTGGAACATAGAAGGGAATCTAGTCTAGATAACTTTCTAAATTCGAATTCAACTAAGCTTTAAGAAAGGCGTCAGTCTTTAAGGGAATGTGAGGGAATAAAGGGACATCGAGGAGCGTTTTTATGAACGCTTTTAGGTGGGTGAGGGAAATTGACAAATTAATTTAATTAATTAAATGAATTTATGGTGCAACTAAGGGATCGGGTGACAAGTGTATGGGGGAGAACATCCCTAAAAAAACTTTAATAAAAATAATTACATGTGCATTTTGGAAACTAGTCATTAAGAGAACTCTATAAAATAAATGGCAAAGGAGGGGAATGGATCACGACCGAGATGCGTAAGGTTATGCTTCCAGATTTTCTTGACTGATTTTTCTTGTGGGAATTGGGACACCCATATGGGATAGAGAGTGGTAGCTCGACCTTGCGAGGTGAGCTGGGAGCTAGATTTCTTTAGTTTGTGTGCATGGCCCCTTTGCGGCCAGGGGGGATCAGGGGGAAGAAGAGTACCCCTAACATTGGCTAAGAGGTACTGATGAGGTATCAATGGTTAGCAAGTAAGAGCTGGACGAAGTGCAAGTGTGGGAAATCCACTTCGGATCCTTCACCTTTGATTACAGTACACCTTTAAAATTTTTTAGTTGTAGTTTAGTTAGAAATTGTACATAGTTTCATGTGTTGTTGAATCGTTGAATATATGTTATGGTTGGATAGATCACTTGATGTGGTTAGTTGGGATTAAACTTGATGGGTTGGTTTTCTTTTCTATCTCCGATCTTTGGTTCCTTTTCTCCGCGCCTTTGTTTTTAGTTACACAACCAAGTTAAAACAATAGTTGAGCCTTTCTGGCGCATTGAGATTGGATTGCCTGCATTTTTATCTCTGCTAGCGTTTTTATTATTCCTTGCTCTGTAATCTATTTTAATTTCTCCCCTTTTTTCTTAGCCACGATTTACTTGGTGCTTCTCTGCAGATTTCCCCTCTTTTACTCAGCTAGATTTTTTCTCATTGCTCAACGATCCTTGTGCTTTAATCTTTGCGTTTTAGGAAGAGTACTGAGCATTGTGATCTTATCCCTTTGCTAAGACAAGTCATATGTTTTACCTAGAGACTTGGGTGATCTCATACCAAGCTCCCTAACGGTTTTAAATTTTCTGCAAATTGTGAAATTTCCCAATGACTTGGGCAAGCTCATACTAAACTCCCTAATGGTTTTATGATGTAGGAGCATCGTAAGAGAGCCAACAAAGAAAGTGCAAGGGTGAGAACAACTGGAAATGCACCAGTGCACATTTTGAATTTGAATGAAGGAACATTAATTTAATAGCTAGTAAGACGTATTTGCATTTATGTTTTGTGATTGTAAAATAGATCTTGAGCGTTTCTCTCATATGTCAGATATGGAGGCATTTATTTGTAATGAATGTAAATTAGTTGTATCTTTTAATTCGATTAGATAGATTAGAGCTATAGGAGGGAAAACTCGTAAAATACACCCTCGTATGTATTGCTATATTATTATTCTTCTCATGGTAAGCTGTAGAGCAAGAGAATAGGAGAGCATAAGAACAAAGATTGTAGGAATCCTATAAGCAGATAGATGTTGCTATTGAATCCATGTACAAATGCACTTGGATTAATATAAAAAAGCTTTGATCCAATTTCATGGTGTTTTTATGCATTCCGTTTACATTTTTGAATGACATGTTTTCAGTTTTCTTATGTTCTCTGTTATGCATTTGTTTCAATGCTATGTGTGTGTATGCTCATGATTTCATGTTGAATGTATGAAGTTCGTGAGAAGAGAATTATAATTTTCAATTGTTTCTCTTCCTAATAAATCCTGCAAGGAGTGCAGTGAGAGTATGCAAGAGTGTGTTGATGAAGTTCTAAGTTTTATCCCAGAAAAGCTCAGGAGGGATACCATTGTTCTTATACCAGCAGAAGTGCAGGTGTAGCACGAGAGCCGTGCAAGGTGTGCATAGGCTGGAGAGAGTCTTAGACTTTACCAACCAAAGAGGAAGTTTGAAGAACTGCTGTTGCAGAGAAGTGCACAGGGTTGGAGGCGTTGGATAACTAGAGGTTATTGTGAATGCCGCAAGGAATGCGCGCAAGAATCCTTTTGAAGCCTTGAATCCATAACAAAGGTCAAGCTCAGAAAGGATAGAGAATTGAGAGAACTCAAAGGAAGAATGAAGTTTGAAACTTCTTCGCAGAGGTTAAGTCAGAAGAAGAAGACGCCAAGGTAATTGGGCAGAAGCGTTTGAGGATTCTGAGCGAACGGTCGAAATTCTCAGAGGGAGAATTGTTGAAGTTCCGTGAACCGTTGTATCTTGTAGACCAGCGGGGAGGTTAAGGCTGAGTGTCTTTCAACACTCGTAAGCTTAGGAGGTATAGTAGTCGTTGGATCCATATCAACAAGGGTCATTGATCTCGTGCTTGAATTCACCATTTCGGAAGTCGGGCGTGGAGGATGTTGTGACTCAGAGTCAAGAGTTATGAACTCCTGATTCGCGAAGTCCCGATAGAATAAGGACCATCAGATCAGGGGAATCTTAGAGCCTTTTATCGTGATGAGGAATCATCGCGATTTCGACTATCGGTGAAAGGTGTGGTTGCATTACGAATCGCCGATACACAAAATCCCGAATTGCTGAAATATTTGGCCCCAGGTCGTAGTCGAGCGACACGTCATGAAAGTCAAGGGGGAATCAAAGGACCCGTTAGCCTTTCAGGGTTTCGAGGACGGAAGGAATTAGGGACACATACTAGGTTTGCGAAGTCGTGAAACCCGATAAACCATTCGGGCGAAAAGTGTAGTCACGTCAACTGGTCACGTGGATGAGAATTAGCGCTTGGTGCTTAGGCGTAGCTCCTAGGGAGGACCTGTGGATCAACACTTCTATGTTGAATATTCTTGTGGGGAATCAAAGAGTCAATCGGAATCAAAGGGGATATTAAGAACAATCCTAGACCGAGGGTCGTGCATAACTTGTTGAGGTAGGGGTGTTGTGTCATTTTAGATTCTCTGCGTTTTTCATTTAGTTCTCTCCAGATCTTGGCATTTTTTATTTTTTTATTTTTATCAGCGAATGGGTCTCCAAATCTTGGATTTTTTTTTTCAATGAATGGGTTTTCAGATCTAGGCATTTTTCATTTATGTTTTATTTTATTTATACAAAATAATATATATAAGAATGGAGATTGCGTGTTGAGATTGGGCTGTCGGGCGTTCTTGTTTTGTGTAGTCAACTAAAAATATTTCCTGCGTTTTTATTTCACCATTAATTTTGCATGCAATTTTCCCAGCATGGGAGCATGCTATCTCTACTTTATGCATGGTATTTGATTCCTTTATTTCTTCTGTGGATTAACCTCGACGTTGTTTCCATTGTTTTCCCTATGGTTATTGGTAAATTTTACTGCAACTTCGTGCTTTAAAATTCACCTCGCGAATTCCTTGCCTTGCCCAACATATTGCATCCTCAACCTCTGTGTATATAGGTATTTTCGCACAACAAAATCGTTCTTAAAACTCACCCAAATACGCCCTTCTATGTACAACGCGTTATCCCTAATGGTGCATCATTTATCTCTACCTTACAAAACGAAATTTAGGGGACAAGATCCCTACGAATTTACCCTCCCAACCCCTATGAATGGTAGGCTCCACAATGATTCAAGGCTTGATCTCTACATCATTTAATCGCCCAACCAGGGAGAGTAATTCTCAACATGGTCCTCGCACCTTCGCCCAACATTCCAGACTACAATGTCTGGGTTTTCCCCTTTTTATTTGGGTGTGGACAAGATTCTTCCAGCTAGGCGCACTTCCTATTACCTAAGAATTAGGTTGAATTACTTTCTTTATGAAATTGGAGTAAATATTTTTTTTTTTTACAAAAACGGTTGATGGTTCTTTATTTAGATAGGCAGTGACAAAGTCACTGGAGCTGTTACAACTAGTTCGATTTCATGAGGCTCTAACCGGCCTTTCTGATTACAATATCCTAAAACTTGTAAACCAAATAAAGGTTTAAACTCACTGTATGTGGTGGCTTCTATACAAAATGCCGACATCACAGAGCTATTTGAAGAAGTCTTGCTTGGCTGCATATTTACGGGCCGAAATTCCTTGGAACCTCCTTCTGGGGCAAACTGTACTTGATTTTCCATTCCAGGGTCAATTTTTCTAGTTGGATCTATAACTTGAGGACTCGGGTTTCAAGCTCCTCCTTTGGGTCTTTGTGTTCATGCCGAACCTGGTCCATGTCTTCAGTAAAGATGTTTTTGGTCTTTGTGATGTCTGCATCTAGCATGGCGAGCCTTCGACCTGCCTCAACATCGAAACTATGAAGGATGTTGACTTGATTTTGCACAATTTTTTTAATCCTCTTCATTTCCTCCTCCATAGTCTTGAGCCTTTCCTCCATCGTCGCCTTGCTCCTTGAGCTTGATGCCATGCCTGATTTCCTTTTCTTTCCGAGCTTCCTCTGCTTGAGATCTTTACCCTTACTTTCACTACTTGGACTCTCACCGATATGCATAAGAGTTGTATCGATTCATTTAGGGCCTATGCTTTTAACAACGATCTTGGTACCTGCCCTATCGGGCTCGATTGTCTCCTGAGAATTCTGAAGGATCAAGCCAATCAGATCGACCTTACACAGGTCATGAAGCTCGTGATGAATATTTGTCCTTCTCTGAGCCTTCATCAACCATTTGATTTCCTCTCCCCTTGTTCCTGTTACCTGTCTTGTCTCTGCGTGTCTTATCTCTAGGCTTGTATGTCTTCCCTTCAATCGAAATCTCCCTTTCTTCTTTGTTTTTCCAGCGGTCGTTCTTGCAGACTCAAGTTTTTTGTTGACCATCAGTAACCCCCCCTTGCCTACCCATGCCTTACGGGATTGCCAAATATGATGTGATTCCATTGATTTGGAGTTCCCCTATGCTCAAGATGGCACCTCTATTTGCTTCTTTGTCTACTTGTTCATTCAAATTTCGAAGAACGTGGAACAATTGAAAGGTTCTCAACCTTTTCAATAGAAGGTGAATTTTCTCCAGGATATGCTAGAGCTTTGTTTTCTTGACCGAATTATGAAGAATCAACGCTTGGATTATAAGTCAGGAGTCCCTTATTATCACTAAATATTTGACTTTCTTACTGATAGCCTGGATCAACCCTTGCTAGAGAGTGAGAGATTCTTCTCAGTTGTTGGTATCTACTCCAATAGATTTGAACAATGCCACCCAGAAGACATCAAGATAGACCAATGCCCGATCCAACTGTGGAGAGGGAGATGAGAGAACTCCTTGATCAACTAGATGCTATGGAGACAACATAGAGGCAGACAATTGAAGCTGGAGATGTCAGTGAGGCTGAAAGTGAAAATGAGGTAGGAAATGAAGAAGAAGTTGCAGTTGGGGATGCTGTGGAAGAACATCTATTCAAATTTGTTGCAAGAATAGGTGCCAAGGAAAAGATGGACATTCCAATGTATGAAGGAAAATTAGATGTTGAGGAGCTTCTAGATTGGTTTAGAGCCCTGGATAAATACTTTGACTATGAGGATGTCAAGGAAGATAAGAAAGTGAAACATACTGTCACTAGACTTAAAGGGCATGGAACACTGTGGTGGGATGAACTACATGCTGACAGGCGTTGCAAAGGCAAACAAAGAATAAAAAACTGGGATAGAATGGTTGAAAAAATGAAAGCCAAATTTATACCCAGGGCCTACCAAAGTAATCTATTTCGAAGAATGCAACATTTGAGACAGAAGGGGATGACAATGAAGGAATACACTGAGGAGTTCTACAAATTAAACATTAGAGCTAGTCATCGTGAAAATGATGATGAAAAGGTCACTAGATACATGAATGGTATGAGATATGACATTCAAGACGAGATGAATATGGTGACGATTAGAAATGTGGAAGATGCTTATCATATTGCTCTGAAGGCTGAAGAGAAGTTGGCCTGAAAGCAGAGTCAAAGAGGCAGAGGTAGAAGCCATAAAAGAGGTAAAGAAATTGCCCAAGAAAGAGTACAAAAGCTGAAGGAAGAAGAAAATAAACCTCATACTCACCCTAAAAGAGGAGGAAGTTCATAAGGAAATAAATATGCCGACGGAAACACTTTTCCTCGAGCCAGAGGAAGAGGAAGAGGTAGATGAGGTGAGATAAAGTGTTTTGTTTGTGGAAAGGTCGGACATAAGTCTTATGAACGTACTAATAGAAAAAGAGATCGAGGAGGCGAAGCTCACATTTCATAAGTGCAATGGAAAAATGTTGAGGCAGAAGATGCAGAAGGCGGAAGATCCTTAATGATGAGGAAAATTCTCTTAAATCCAGAGAAAGAGGTGGAGAGTCCAGTCCAAAGAAACAATTTGTTTAGAACTTCTTGCAAGACTAAGGATAGGGTATGCAAGGTAATTGTGGCTAGTGGAAGAACATATAATCTAGTCTCCACATAAATGGTGGAAAAGTTGGAATTGGAGACAGTTGCACATCTGAGCCCATACAAAGTCTCATGGTTGCAAAAAGGACATCAACTAACAGTCACTAAACAATGTTTAGTTGAATTTAAGATAGGGGGTTACAGAGATGAAATATTATGTGATGTTATACCCATGGATGTTTGTCATCTTTTGTTGGGAAGACTGTGGCAATATGATAGAAATGTTGTTCATGATGGGAGAAGGAACACATACACCTTAGAGAAGAATGGTAGGACACATATGTTGCTGCCAATTGAAGATAAAAAGGAGAAACCAGAAACAAGCAATACTATACTTCTCATGAGTGGGAAGGAGCTTCTTGATGAAGTCAAGAAAGAAGAAGATATGCAATTTGCTGTAGTGAGAAAACCCAGAGTCATTTTGACAAGTACTTCGATAGACGATCTACTAGAGGAAATTCAGGAACTGCTAGAGAAATTCGCTAATATCGTGGTGAACGATTTACCTTGTTCATTTCCACCCATCAGGATTATAAGACATCACATTGACCTTATACCTGGAGAAATTTTACCAAACAAAGAAGCGTACAGATTGACACTGCAGGAGAATGAAGAAGTTAAGAGGCAAGTCCAAGATTTGATAGAAAAGGAATTAATTAGAGAAAGATTAAATCCATGCGTTGTACCAACAATGTTAAGTCCAAAAAAGGATGGTGGATGGAGGATGTGTACAGACTCAAGAGCTATAAACAAAATCACCATCAGGTATAGATTTCCTTTACCAAGGATGGATGACTTGATGGATTGCTTAAGTGGAGAAAAGTATTTTTCAAAAATTGACTTGAAAAGCGGATATCATCATATTCAAATGAGAGAAGGTGATGAATGGAAGACAACATTCAAAACAAATGAAGGACTGTATGAATGACTTGTCATGCCGTTTGGTTTGATGAATGCACCAAGTACTTTCATGAGGTTGATGAATGAAGTCTTGAAAGGTTTCATTGGTAAGTTTGTGATTGTGTCTCTTGATGATATACTAATCTTCAGTAAGACTGAGGAAGAACACTTGAGACATTTAACTCTAGTAATGAGGAGGTTGCAACAAGAGAAGTTGTTGATAAATTTGAAGAAGTCGTCTTTCATGAGGAAAAAACTCATTTATTTAGGGTTTGTGATCTCTTCAAATGAGTTGAATATGGATCCTGAGAAAGTAAAATCAATCAGGGATTGGCCGCTGCCAAAGAACATCTTTGAAGTCAAAAGCTTCCATGGACTGGCTAGTTTTTACAGGAAATTCATCAGAAATTTTAGTGGAATTTCTACACCAATGATGGACACAGTCAAGAAAAGACATAAATATTTTCATTGGACAGAGGAAGCAGAGAAAAGTTTTAAGTTGCTGAAGGAGAAAATGACTGGACAACCAGTTTTGGTTCTACCGGATTTCAGTAAGACATTCCAAGTCAGATGTGATGTAAGTGGATTCATGATTGGAGTAGTCTTGAGTCAAGACAATAGACCGATTGCATACTTCAGTGAGAAGCTGAACGATTCCAAAGTGAAGTATTCCACATATGATAAAGAATTTTATGAAATCATACAAACATTAAAGAAGTGGAGGCACTACTTGATTCCGAAAGAGTTTGTCTTGTTTAGTGACAACCATGCCTTACAATTCATAACTCGACAGGAGAAGCTAAACCAAAAACATGCAAAATGGGTTGAATATATGTAGAACTTTACTTTTGTTATAAATCACATTTCTGGAACTACTAACAAGGTTGCTGATGCATTGAGCAGGAAATGTTTGATTCTGCAGGAGTTCAGAGTGAAAACTTTAGGTTTTGACAATCTCAATGAGATGTATAGAGATGATGCAGATTTTAAAGAAGCCTATGAAGCATGTGAAAATCCAATTCTCAGAGACAGAAGCCAATGGGATGAATACTTGATTCAGGATGGACTGTTGTTCAGGGGAAACCAGTTGTGTATACAGAAATGCTCTATGAGAGAGAATCATCTGAAGGAAAAACATAATGGGGAATTGGCTGGACATTTTGGCCATGAAAAAATGTTTGCGCAACTGAACAACTTATATTATTGGCCAAGGATGAGGACATGTGTCAAGAAATTTGTGAACAGATGCAGAATTTGTTAGCATGTAAAGGGGAAAAGACAAAATACAGGGTTGTACCAACCATTGCTAGAACCAGAGAGGCCATGGGATGCGGTAAGTATGGAGTTTGTGATGGGATTGCCGAGGACATAGAGGGGTTGCGATTCCATATTCGTGGTAGTCGACAGGTTCTCTAAGATGGCACATTTCATACCATGTCAAAATACTAGTGATGCAACTCACATTATAAATCTGTTTTTCAAAGAAGTTGTTAGACTTCACGACTTACCCAAGAGTATCATTTCAGATCGAGATACCAAATTTGTTGGTCACTTCTGGAGGACCCTATGGAAGAAATTGGGGATAAATTTATTTTTTATCTCAGCATATCATCCTCAGACGGATGGACAAACTGAGGTAGTGAATAGGAGTTTGGGGGATTTATTGAGGAGTTTAGTCGCTGAACATCGCAGTCAGTGGGATTAGATTATGCCGCAAGCGGAATTTGCATATAAAAATTCACCTAACAGAAGCACAAGACATAGCCCATTCCAAATAACGTATGGAATGAAGCTGAGGGAAGTATATGAACTGAGAGACTTAGGGCAGAGTGAATTCATAAGTGCTAGAGCAGAGGATTTTGTAGAAGAGATGCAAGAGCTTCACGACAAGATTAAAGAGTGACTAAAGAATTCCAACCAAGAATACAAGAATAGAGTAGATCAACACAGAAGAGAACTTCAGTTCGAAGTGGGAGATTTAGTTCTAGCGCATCTGAGTAAAGAGAGATTCCCAAGGGGAACATACAATAAGCTAAATATGAGAAAGATAGGGCAATGTAAGATTTTGAGGAAATTTGAGGCGAATGCTTATGAAATAGAATTGCGAGATGGGGCAAGCATATCGTCCATATTCAATGTAGTGGATCTGTATCCTTACAGAGCAGATGAAATAGAAGGATCAAAGAATCAAAAGGAAATTTAGTGGGTTAAACAAATGCCTTTATCTGAAAATCCACAAATGGAAAAGATCATTGATCGAAGAGTCGGAATAAAGACCCGCAGGAAGACATATTTTGAATATTTAGTCAAATGGAAGGGACACCTAATTGAGGATGCCAGTTTTGAAAGAGAAGCAGATATCCAAAGACATGGACAAACAATGCAGGAGCTCATGAACATGAGTTCATGAATTTTTCAGCCAAGGGAGTATGATGCAGGAGCATCGTAAGCGAACCAGCAAAGAAAGCGCAAGGGCGAGAACAACTGGAAATCCACCAACGTACATTTTGAAGACATTTTGAATTTGAATGAAGGAACATTAATGTAATAGCTAGTAGGACATATTTGCATTTATGTTTTGTGATTGTAAAACAGATTTTGAGCGTTGCTCTTGTCTGTCAAATATGGAGGCATTTATTTGTAATGAATGTAAAGTAGTTGTAGATTTTAATTCGATTAGATAACTTAGAGTTGTTGGAGGCAAAACTCGTAAAAGACACCCTCATATGTATTGTTGTATTATTATTCTTCTCATGGTAAGCTATAGAGCAAGAGAATAGGAGAGCAGAAGAACAAAGATTGTAGGAATCCTATAAGCAGATAACTGTTGCTATTGAATCCATGTAAAAATGCACTTGGATTAATATAAATAAGCTTTGATCCAATTTCATGGCGTTTTTATGCATTCCGTTTACATTTTTGAATGGTATGTTTATAGTTTTCTTATGTTCTCTGTTATGCATTTGTTTCAATGCTATGTGTGTGTATGCTCGTGATTTCATGTTGAATGTATGAAGTCTGTGAGAAGAGAATTATAAGTTTCAATTGTTTCTCTTCCTGAGAAATCATGCAAGGAGTGTAGTGAGAGTCTGCAAGAGTGCATTGACGAAGTTCTAAGTTTTATCTCAGAAAATCTCAGGAGGGATACCGTTGTTCTTATACAAGAAGAAGTGAAAGTGTAGCAGAAGAGTCATGCAAGATGTGTGTAGGCCAGAGATAGTCTTAGACTTTACCAACCAAGGAGCAAGGTTGAAGAACTGCTATTGCAGAGAAGTGCATAGGGTTGGAGGCGGTGGATAACCATAGGTTATTATGAATGCTACAATGAATGCACACAAGAATCCTTTTGACGCCTTGAATCCATAACAAAGGTCAAGCTCATAAAGGATAGAGAATTGAGAGAACTCAAAGGAAGAACAAAGTATGAAACTCCTTTGCAGAAGTTAAGTCAGAAGAAGAAGATGCCAAGGTAATTGGGGAGAAGCCTTTGAGGAGTCCGAGCGAATGGTTGAAATTCTCAGAGGGAGAATCGTTGAAGTTCCATGAACCGTTGGATCTTGCAGACCAGTGGGGAGGTTAAGGCTGAGTGTCTTTCAACACTTGTAAGCTCAAGAGGGATAGTAGTCGTTGGATCCGGATCAACGAGGGTCGTTGATTGCGTTCTTGAATTGTCCATTTCGGAAGTCGGGCGTGGAGGACGTTGTGACTCGGAGTTGAGAGTTATGAACTCCTGATTCATGAAGTCCTGATAGAATTAGGACCGTCAGATCATAGGAATCTCAGAGCCGTCGATCGTGATGAGGAATCATTGTGGCCATCAGTGAAAGGTGTGGTTGCATTAAAAATCGCCAATATGTGAAATCCCAAATTGCCAAAAGATTTAGCCCCAGGTCGTAATCGAGGGTCACGTCAGGAAAGTCAAGGGGGAGTCAAAGGACCTGTTAGACTTTCAGGGTTTCAAGGATGAAAGGAATCAGGGACTCATACTAGGTTTGCGAAGTTTCAAAACCCGATAAACCATTCAGGAGAAAAGTGTGGTCACGTCAGCTGGTCACGTGGATGAGAGTTGGTGCTTGGTGCTTATTTGCACAGGTGTAGCTCCTAGGGAGGACTTGTATATCAAAGGGGAGATTAAGAATGATCCTAGACCGAGAGGTCATGCAGAACCTACTGAGGTAGGGGTGCTGCGTCATTTTAGATTCTCTGTGTTTTTCATTTAGTTCTCTCCAAATCTTGGCATTTTTTCGCTTTTTTATTCTAATCAACGAATGGGTCTCCAAATCTTGACATTTTTTTTTTCAACTAATGGGTTTTCAGATCTGGGCATTTTTCATTTATGTTTTCTTTTATTTATACAAAACAAGCTATATAATAATGGAGATTGTGTGTTGAGATTGGGCTGTCGGACGTTCTTGTTTCATGTACTCAGCTAAAAATATTTCTTGCATTTTTATTTCACCATTAATTTCTCATGAAATTTGCCCAGCATGGGAGCATGCTATCTCTACTTTATGAATGGTATTTGATTCCTTTCTTTCTTTTGTGGATTAACCTCGACGTTTTTTCCATTGTTTTCCCTGTGGTTATTGGTAAATTTTACTGCAATTTCATGCTTAAAAATTCGCCCCGCAAATTCCTTGCCTTTCCCAACAGATTGCATCCTCAACCTCTGCGTATATAGGTATTTTCACATAGAAAAATCGTGCTTAAAACTCACCCAACTACGCCCTTCTATGTACAATGAGTTATCCCTAATGGTGCATCGTTTCTCTCTACCTTACACAACGAAATTTAGGGGACAAGATCCCTGCGAATTTACCCTCCCAACCCCTATGAATGGTAGGCTCCACAACGATTCAAGGCTTGATATCTACATTATTTAATTTCCCAACGAGGGAGAGTAATTCTCAGGATGGTCCTCACGCCTTCGTCCAACATTCCAGACTGCAACGTCTACGTTTTCACATTTTTATTTGGGCGTGGACAAGATTCTTCCAGTCCGGCACAGTTCCTATTACCTAAGAATTAGGTTGAATTACTTTCTTTGTGAAATTGGAGTAAATCTCTTTTTTTTTTTTACGAAAATGGTTAATGGTTCTTTATTTAGATAGGCAGTGACAAAGTCACTGGAGCTGTTACACCTGGTTCAATTTCTTGAGGCTCTAACCGGCCTTTCTGATTACAATATCCTAAAACTTGTAAACCAAATAAAACTTTAAACTCGCTGTATGTGGTGGCTTCTATACCAAATGCTGACATCACAGAGTTATTTGAAGAAGTCTTGCTTGGCTGCATATTTATGGGCTGAAATTCCTTGGAACCTCCTTCTAGGGCAGACTGTGCTCGATTTTCCAGTCCAGGGTCAATTTTTCCAGTTGGATCCCTAACTTGAGGACTCGGGTTTCAAACTCCTCCTTTGGGTCTTTGTGTTCATGCCGAACTTGGTCCACTACTTCAGTAAAGACGTTTTTGGTCTTTGTGATGTCTACATCTAGCACGACGAGCCTTCGAACTACCTCATCATTGAAACTCTGAAGGATGTTGACTTGGTTTTGCACAATTTATTTAATCCTCTTCATTGCCTCCTCCATAGTCTTGAGCCTTTCCTCCATTGTCGGCTTGCTCCTTGAGCTTGACGCATGCCTGATTTCCTTTGCTTGCTGAGCTTCCTCTACTTAATATCTTTACCCTTACTTTAACTACTTGGACTCTCACCGATATGCACAAGATTTGTATTGATTCCTTCAGGGCCTATGATTTTAACAACGATCTTGGTACCTACCCTATCGGGCCTGGTTGTCTTGTGAGCATTCTGAAGGATAAATCCGATCAGATCAACATTACATAGGTCGTGAAGCTCATGAAGAACATTTGTTCTTCTTTGAGCCTTCATCACCCATTTGATTTCCTCTCCCCTTGTTCCTGCTGCCTGTCTTGTCTTTGCGTGTCCTGTCTTTGGGCTTGTATGTCTTCCCTTCAATTGGTGTCTCCCTTTCTCCTTTGCTTTGCCAGCGGTTGTTCTTGCAAACTCAAGTTCCTTGTTTACCATTAGTAACCCCCCCTTGCCTACCCAGGCCTTACGGGATTGCCAAATATGATGTGATTCCATTGATTTGGAGTTCCCCTATGCTCAATATGGCGCCTCTATTTGCTTCTTCATCTTCTTGTTCATTCAAATTTCGAAGAACATGGAACAATTGAAAGGTTCTCAACCTTTTCAATAGAAGGTGAATTTTCTCTAGGATATGCTGGAGGAGCTTTGTTTGCTTGACTAGATTATGAAGAATCAAAACTTGGATTACAAGTCTAGAGTCCCCTATTATCACTAAATATTTGACTTTCTTACTGATAGCCTGGATCAACCCTTGCTAGAGAGTGAGAGCTTCTGCTCTGTTGTTGGTATCTACTCCTAACCCCCAAGCATAAGATAGTTCTAGCTTTCCAACTGGGTCTAAGAGGACCCCTCCTCCTCCTGCCACCCTTCGGGTTTCCTTTGGAAGCCTCTTCAAAGAACAATAGATGCTTACTCCTTTGGCTCTTCCGTTCCCCGAATTACTCCTCCTTCAACCAGATTTCCCATTTTTCATGTCTTGTTTTGATGCCTATTTTCTGTGGCTGTTCCTTGAGATTGAAACTTTTGATCCACTACTCCCTTCTGCTTCTAGGCCTCTCAAATTCCTTACTTTTCTGAAGTAGGGGGCAGTTTCACCAAAGAGGGCCTTTATCTTAATTTCCACTTGTGCAGGATTGCAAGTTATCTCCTTGAAAAGCCTGCTGTTTCGCTCCAACCAAATTTTCCAGAGAATGAATTTTGGAATAGTTCTCCAGAGGGTATTGAGATGAGCTTTTTTCTTGATCTGGAATGTACAAAGAGAGATCTAGTTCCGAATCAAAGCATTGGACTCTTGGGGTAGAGAAAATGTTCCCTGCTTTAGACCCAGGGCCAAATTCCACACTTCTTTAGCAAATGGGCATTGCAGAAGAAAGTGGTATGATGTTTCCTCCTCTTGAATGGAGAGGGGACATATGGAAGGGCCTTCCCACCCTCTCCTTCTCAGATTTTATCTATTTAATATGCTTCTATGAGCCAGGTTCCAGACAAACATGTCTATCTTCGGGATGGATTTGGAAGTCCAAATGGATTTCCAAATTGTAGGGTCTGGGGCAACATGAGGAACTGATGTGAAGCTTTTATACCCTACTTCTATTGTATAGGTTCCAGAATGCGAACCCCATCCCCTCATGTCCTTTTTCCTTGCTTTTATCAGGGATTTCCCTTGCAGGGAGTCCATCAAAGTGTGCCATTCCCCTTTAATATCTTGGGGTTTGTTTTTGACTTCCCACCCAATCCAGGTTTTGTCCTCATCATCACTCCAAATCGAGATGTCCCAAAGGTTGACTAGGTTTTGGGACCGCATCCAGGCTTTTAGCTGAGATGTTCCTTCAATTGATCTTAAAGGTGGGTCTCCCAACACTGAGTCATCCCATATGTTAATATTATTTCCATTCCCTAGTATCCAGGTGAGGTTGGGATTGAAGAGTCTCATTGCTTTTAGACACAGGGTGAAAATTGGAGACCGTTTTACTGTGTTTGCAGGCTGATCAAGGCATTTTGTTCTCTGGTCGTGGAAGTACTTCTTCTAGATTTCTTTTTTTCTCCAAGTGGACTTCCCCGAGACAAGATTCTAGAGAAGCTTGGATCTGAGAGAAATATTTTGAAAGTTAAAGTCTCTGAGATGGAGACCACCTTCTAAGATTGGCTTGGTGACTTTCCCCCAGCTTATAAGATGCTAATCCTTAATTGTTATACTCTCCTTTATTAGTATTTCATTGGTTATCTCATTGTGCCTTACTTACACTCATTTAATATTTAATTGTGGATTTTGTTTTATTGCTTATAGAGGTTTTGCTCATCTATCTATACCCTTCCTTGGACAATTGATTACCTGTGATTTAATTCAATGATAAACCCTTAGTTTTATTATGCTCAATTTTAGACACATAATCATAATTATAATGAGTGGGTGGCCGACGAGATACAATGGAGAGGTTGGGTAGGGTGTATTGGTTAATTTCAAGATTTAGAATTTCTTTTGCCTCTTCCTTATTCTCTTGCACCTTTATCTTGTGAATGTATGATAGTTTAGGAAATGGGTAATATGCACCCTTAATTTTACTGAAGTATGTTCGATTCTTAATGGTGTCCTCTTGCACCATTAATTGAGGTGATGTATGTTTAAATTGCGTTAATTGATTTTCATGCACTGCGATTGTGGCATTGAAGTATGAAATAATTGATAACTAGACGACTGCTGAGCCATGAAATGAAGTTGAGGATAAGTCTTGCATCATTGATTTAATGCTTACATGTTGTGTTATGTAGTTGCTTTACAGTCATGTGAAACGATTTTAATGCAAGAATGATTGTTTATATTACCTTGCACCATTAAATTATCAATGTATGATGTGTTAATAACCAAGATTACTTTGTGCCTTGACTATTGAGGAGGCCTGATCGAATTAAATTTTGGTCACTAATGTGCCTTTAATCATGTGAGTGTATGATGTCATATTCTCTAGTAGGAAGGCAGAATGGGTAGCGTCTCTTACGCAATCACCCTTCAACGTCGATGAATGACTAGTTAAAACAATTGGATCCATTGCACGCACTAATTTTTGATAAGGTGTGATGTAATATATATTAAACCTCTTGCGCACAATGACAACTTTATGTAAGGAGTGGTTTTTATTCATAGGACCGCTCGTGTTATGAACGTTTTCCTTATGTTTATTTAACTTATTTTATAACACCTTTAAATTGTCCATGTTGATGGTTTAATAACTAGATTTTCTTGCGCCCCTAAATATCAATGTTGCTGGATTGAATCAAACTTATTTAACCTTGGACAATGATTAATTATTGATTGATGAGTGATAAGGGAGTTTATACTGGCAACCTTAGAATGATGTGGATGAGTGCTCGAATTAGAAATGTTCTATTATTGCACCTTAACTTAATGTTGATCGACTATGTAATTAGTTCATACCGCGCTCTAGCTCTTGTGGATTCTCATTCCTTATGTGGAGTTAATCATCTAGTGTTATTGTGTGTAAAGTTGAATGAGCCCATGAATTAATGCATGTAAATTAATGCATCCAAGAATAAACATTGATTTGTTGAGTATGTAATTAAGATTGATGTAAGATTGTCGAGTAGATAAATTGTTGCGCCAAGAAATATTTGATGGTTTTACTCTTGCACAACGTTTGGCAGTGGATTATGTTATCTGGTAATGGGATGACGCACACACTGTAGAATAATTGTAGTTTCATCCTTGATTTCCTTGTTGGGTTAATCATACGTCTGGAGTAAAATAGATGTTTCCCTTGCACCTGGAAATAAAATAAAATTGTTTTCATTGCACTCTCTATTGTGTCCCTATATGATTGATTTTAGGATTTAATTCTCTTACACCTTGGATTATGGGCTGCTATTAATTGTGTTAATGCATCTATTGTGTATCACTTTTCATTGTAATGATGTGTCGAATTTATGTCGTGAATGATTGATGATGTGTTCATGTTGTTCATATATATATGATGACGTGTCAAGGACGTTTCTTTTAACGATGATGTAATTACCAACTTAACAACATTTTTTTTTTCTTGTTGTGTGTTGGTTGTTGTCGTAACGGATGAGATGTTACATACTATCTATATTTATGGAAGGCCTAAAGCTTCCAAAAATATTGGAGGGTTCATAAACAACACACGACCCAAGACAACAAATAAGAAATCAAATTGCATTTATGAGGACACAAAGAGAATCTGGTAGTCCTGTGTGCAATAAAAAAAATAGCTCTCGGGGAAGAGTTATTAGTGGATTATCATTTGAATCAAATAGAAACATCAAATAATAGTGTGCGGGTACTTATGCAACACCTCTTTAAGAAACTTCTACTTATTGCATTATATATATTTTTTATCTTTAAAAATGTTTTAATTATTTCACGGTCCCAATTTTATAATAATGTGGGAGGTTGATCGTATTGAGGTTGATTTTATTTGGGTGGAAATCATTTTTTTTGTTATCGTTAACCATTTTTTAAATACTTGGGGGTTCTAATTATATTATAATGTGGCAGGATGATCGTGGAAAAGGGCCAGCCGTAGAACATGTAAATGATTATCAAATTCGACTTTCATTTTACGTGAATTTTATTATTTTATTATTTAATTTTATTTGTTTGGTGATCATTTATTTCATTTGTTTATATAACTGAAATAACATTGATTTTAATGTTGAAATTATATGTAGTCGACATACCATGTTGATCATGTTTCTGCCGATGAGGAGGGGTTGTATTCATCCCCTGATCCGATGGTATTATTAAAAGGAAAGATCATTAAAGAGAACAAGGAACTTGATAGCTTGTTATATCGTCCAGATCAAAATCCCGACGTTATAGAAATGATCAATCTCCTTATGTCACAACTTAACACATATAAGGTAGTAACCATAATTTAAACTATTTTTTTTAATGTACTCATATGTTCAATTATGAAAGTCTATTTTTTTTAACTTTTACATTATCTCACATAAAAACATTTTCTTTTTTATAAAGAGATTTTTGGATCCTGTTCAGCCTGGTGTTGGTAGTAGTGTCATACAACTACTAGAGTACTATTTACTTCTCCATCTTCCACACATAATTTATATAGGATACATGACACACACCACCATCCATCCACACAATGGTTAGGCTCTAGAGGCGGTGACAAAGATCAGGCTGATGATGTGGTTGACATGGTTGCATTTCCTGGAGCTAGATGTGTGACGAACATGGGGAACCTTCCGTGCACATTTTTGGTCAACGACAACTGAATTCCATTAAAACAAATAAGACTCCCAAGTAGTTTTTCATATTTTAATTGTTTCATGTTGTCCATATCATACAAAAATCATCTAGATTATTATTTTTAAAATAATGATTATATCTTTTTGTGTGTAGGAAACAACCATTTTTATAGGCATCTGGAGAGCAAGGCCTTATTGATTTTTGGGGAAACCTTATGCATGATGTGTAATTGTCAAAATTACAACCTAAAAAAAAACTTATGGATTATCTCGATGGCCTCTTTGGAGTAGACACATTCAATAAAAAAACGGTCACCTCTGCAACATGAGAATATTTAAAATATATGAGGGATGTTTATAGATGAAGCTTTGCAGAAAACCCTAGGTATGATCATCTTCCCTTGATTCCATAGAGAGAGTGGGAGGTGATCATTGATGATGCAAAAGAAAAGAGATTGAAAAAATCAGAAGAAAAAAAATTGGTACCCGAAGGAAAATTACAATATTTTGATTTCAATTTACACAAGCTCTTCAATTTAGAAATCAAGAAGGGATTCCCTAAACCATGGATGAAAAGCCTCATTGTTACTATTTTTAAAAATGGAGATGGAAATATTCCCTCTAATTATAGGACCATTATGATTAGCCCGATTTTAGCCAAGCTTTATGGAATTATTTTGGAAAAGAAGATTATTCTTTGGATAGAAAGTCACGGTAAAAGAGCTAAAGGCCAGGCCGGGTTTAGGAGATATCATTCAATTGTGGACCATCTTGTTACCTTTAGGATCATTGCATAGAATTTACTCAATACTAAAACCAATCTTTTTTGTTGTTTTGTTGACTTTAGAAAAGCTTTTGACATGGTTCCTAGGAAAAAGATTTGGAATAGGTTGGAATAGATAAAAGTGTCTTTCGAGTTGAGGGATGTTGCAATAAGGACGTATGAAAACATTATTTATAAGTTTAAAACACTGAGGGATGGTCAAAACAAATTAACTGCAATATCAGAGTCAAACAAGGCTGTCCCTTATCCCCTACCCTTTTTGGAATATACATTGACAAATTAGAAGAATGCTTGGAAAAAGTAGGTTGTGTCAGCCCTACACTGACTGGTACAGTCATCAATCTTCTTCTTTATGCTGATGATATCGTTCTTATGGAAAGGAGTCCCCATGATCTTGAAAACCAACTAAGAATCCTCAAGGAGTTTTTCTCCAATATGGGTATGACTGTTAATACTGATAAGACTAAGGTCATGATTATTAAATCCAATAAGATCCCTTATGATACCTTTGTATATGAAAAAAACAACTTGGAGGACGTGACTTCATACAAATATCTTGGAAGTGATATTCATCACAAGCTCAATTGGAATTATAGCATTGAGAAAAGGATTATTGGGGGATGGAAATCTTATTATGGGCTTGAAACAAATTGTAAATCAGCTAATCTTTGGAGTTGGGGTAAGAAGAAATTCCTCTTTGAGACTCTTGTTACACCTATTATTCTTTATGGATGTGAAGTCTAGGGCTATAGTATCTCTCATGAATCCTAAAGAAAGATAGAGAAAATAAAAAATAATTTTATAACCTATAATCTCAAAATGAAAGGAAATACACCCTATCTCATCCTCCTCTTAGAAACAAGCCTCTCTCCCATTGAGAGCATGTCTATGACTAGATACCTAATGTATAAGAACAAGTTAAACAACATGGAAGACAAGAGGCTACCTAAAATTTCTTCAAAAACAAGTCATAACCACCATCGACTCAAGCGAGGATGGCATAAAGATGCTCGGTCTTGGATAAACAATTGGGGAATCATGGAAGAAACCATTTTGCAGAATAAAGATAATATTAAAAAAAACGTCAAATCAAAATTTAAGGAGAAAATATGGTGTGATAAAGAGTTAGAGGAAAAAATAAAATAAGGTATTATAAAGATGTAATCAACCCTAATATAGAATATCAAAATTATCTATCTGTTTTTCTAAGTGTAAAGAAAAAAAAAAGCATTTCTAAGATAAGAACAAATTCTCATGAGCTCCATAGTGAAATTGGGCATTGGTCAATTCCTAAAACGCCATAGGATGAAAGAGTGTGTCACCTTTGTGACACTAAGAAGGTTGAAGATGAAAATCACTTTCTCTTAGATTTTCCAGCCTATACCCATATTAGATCTCATTTTCAAAATATTTATCACACTACCAACCTTCCTAACCTCTTAACTCAACAAAAGTATGGTGATCTTGGAAAGCTTCTCTTA
Source organism: Picea engelmannii (assembly GCA_009831015.1). Taxonomy (NCBI): domain Eukaryota; kingdom Viridiplantae; phylum Streptophyta; class Pinopsida; order Pinales; family Pinaceae; genus Picea; species Picea engelmannii. The sequence continues at coordinate 34,201 of ML848048.1, read as the reverse complement.
AT
>ML848048.1:21380-34099 GCA_009831015.1 Picea engelmannii | reverse complement strand
TGTTATTATGTCTTTTCATTAGATAATAAATAATGTATTCTCTTTTCCCCAAAAATGTTGTTTGAATAATTGAAATTAATTGTTTTGATTGTTTATAAGTTACTATACATACTAGAGGATATATAGGTTGTTTTAATTGTTCTTCACAAATCCTTTTTGTCTTCTCTTAGTTTTGATAACCAACTAGGATAAGTTTTTGGTACTCACATGCATAACCTTATATGTAGAATGGAAACCATATTGGGGACTTTGTTCTATTAAATATCACTCCTTTGTTTTAAGGATATTTTTCTAATATCACATCACTATCGGGTCCAAGACCTTGGAGATTCCCTCAAAAATTTTCTTTTATTTAGGGTCTGACTTCTATAAAGCTTTGTATGTAGGTTCAATTTTTCTACTCTTTGTTAATTGCTCCAATCATGTAGTTTAATTCATTCAAGTGTGTATAAATTAAAATGAACTTTCATATTTGGATAAAGGAAGAAGGGATTTCATATATATATATATATATATATATATATATATCACTTTCTTATTCTTCTAAATTCTTGCATTTCTATTTCCAAAAATATACTTTAAGTAGTCATTTTCATTTATCACCACACTTTTACACACATCGAAGGACCTAAAATATATCCCATATCAAAATTATGTTCTTCACCTTTCGTCATTAAAAGTGGTTTGTGTGATTCATAAAGGTTCGGATAGTGAAAACCCTCCATCAATTCTCCTTAACAATAAACAAGTTAGGTTCATTCCCCCAAACCAAGACTTCTAAACTTAAATATAATGTAAAAATGCTTCCTTGGGGACAAAAGAAATTGTGGTGTAGATTGAGATAAGTATCCAAACAATGCTCCATAGTTTGTTTTCATCAAAACATAGTTGTTTTCCTAGGGTACTTCATGAAATATAACATATTTGTCTTCCAACATGTAACACACCCCCCCACCCACATGCTGGGGTACACTACCTTCAAGCCCACTCTTCGACTTATTTCTCTTACCGATACCTTTTTAAATTAATAAGGAAGCATAAAAGAAAAGATCTAATTACATGCACAACAATAACCATCAAGCATGCATATTCTAAAGATTCAATTAAATGATAAATAAATACACAGCGGAATATATTCATATACAAATAAATAATACCATAACAAAGAGAACTTATCTTTATAAAAGAAGACACCAACTGGCTGCAGACCAAGGACGTTCCAAACAACTGTAGACACTACTTCTCCAAATCTCGACAACAATATCACCCTTGAGCCAGGGCTATGAATCCACAAGGACGGTTCCAGAGTGTTACTTGGATTCCTGAACAAGTCAGCACTCAAGCTCTCATAGGATTTCCCAGCAGTCACACAATCTAAGTACCCAACTCTCTTCTACCCATCTTGGACCAAACAAGAGAATGGACCTCCAACCTTCTTTGCCATGTAGTCCCTTTGGAAATCCTTCTCCTTCTAGGGCTCCAGTGCAACTGGTCCAGAATATCCATGATGGAACTCTCAGGACTCGTAGCTGTGAACAAAGCTGGACACATGCCAACACATCTCAGACATGCAAGCCTCAAATCATGGTTGGATTACACCAGTGACCTCTACAACCAATGATACCATGGCTGCTCTTCAATAGTTCATTTTCCTTTTCCCAAGACAATAAATGGATGAGGAAGATGAATGGGTGATGGAAATGAATGGAGTGAGATCTCCACCCAAGGTGCAAAAAAAATGAACAATCAACGAATGAATGCATGAGGGAAAGAATTGAATGAAATAAGAAGAGAAGTAGTGAACGAGCCAACCCCCCAATCAGACCAGAGATGAGTTTAAGTATTTTTGTGGGGAATCAAGAACCTCATGGCCTTCCCCAAGAAGCTCACGTAATTGATCCACTCCCTTAGACAAAAGGGTAATTAAAATTAGGAAATAAACATTTATCCCCTCAATCCCCCTCTTTTGTGGAATCATAGCCCCCTTTAACTCTAGTCCTTGTCCGTCTAGCAACCAACGATGTATTTATTATTAATAATGATCAAAACATGAAATTTCTTGGGCACACTAGTCTTTTAATAATTGTTTTGGTCACTCTGGCCTCTCAACATTGTAACATTACATTATTTAAAATGGGGATTCAAAAACCGGGGTGTTAGATCTTCTCCCCCTTATTTTGGCACTGTCCTCAATGCATATACAAAATAGAGATCAAAATCTCAACATTTATTCAAAAAGTTGTGGGTACTCTGCCTGCATGGCATCTTCATGCTCCCTTTAAGCATATTTAGGACCATAGTAGGTCCAATGAACTTTTACCAGCTCTATAACTCGATTCCAGAGCATTTTGATCTTTCTGTCCAATACTCGCATTGGCTGAACCTGAAAGTCTCCCTCTGTCTCTACCTGAATTAGATGCAAATTAATAACATGGTTAGGATCATGTACATATTTATTTAGTAAAGAGACATGAAATACATTATGCACATTCATGGAAGCATGCAATGCAAGCATGTATGAAACTCGCCCTATTCTGTCCAATATTTCAAATGGACCACAAAATTTGGCTGCCAACTTTGTACAACTACCCAATTTCAAGGATCTTTTCTTGGGCTTCACTTTGAAAAGTACATGCTCCCCTACAATAAATTCTCTATCTCTCAAGTTCTTATTTGCATAAACTTTCTGTCTATCCCAAGCTGCCTTCAAATTCTGCTTGATCTTAACCATCTTGTCTTCCATATCCTTGAGCAACTCAGGCCCAAGTACCACTCTATCTGCTGGGTTGTCCCAACTCACTGGAGTATTTCATTTCCTACCATACAATGATTCAAATGGGCTTATTCTCAATGAATCTTGATACCCATTATTATATGCAAACTCAACCAAGTGTAAGTAATCTTTCAACTTAGATGGATTATCCGTCACATACATTCTCAACATATCTTCAATTACTCAGTCGACCCTCTCTGTTTGTCTCTGTTCTTAATTCAAATCTATTCCCCATGAGGTAATGCCTCCACATCTTCAAGGCATGGACAATGGAAGCAGGATCCAAGTCATGTGTGGAATATTTCCTCTCATGTTCCTTAATATTTCTGGACTCATAACCAATGGCATGTCCATTTTTCATGAGGAATCCCCCAAGTCCTTCCTTACATGCATCTGTACATACCAAAAAAATTTCATTTGGGTCAACAATCTTTAACACAGGTGCACTAGTAAGTAATTCCTTCAACAGATTAAAATTCTCTTCACAGTTAGGTGTCCATTCAAATTTAGTTCCCTTATTTTGCAAAGAAGTGATGGGATGAGCAATCTTAGAGAACCCTACTATGAACCTTCTGTAGTAACCAGCTAATCCTATAAAATATCCGAATTTTGACACATTTTTGGGTGTTGGCCATCCTCTAATGGCTTCAATATTCTCTGGATCTACTGCTATGCCCTGCTCTGAAATAATGTGTCCCAAATAATGGATCTTATTTTGATAAAAAGAACACTTACTCAGCTTGGCATATAATTGATGTTCTCTTAGCACTTGCAACACAAGTCTTAAGTGATGTTCATGCTCCTCCTCAGACTTAGAATAGATAAGTATGTCACACAAGAATACTATGACAAACTTATCCAAATAATTTTTGAATATGCCATTCATTAATCACATAAAGACAACTGGTGCATTGGTCAGTCCAAATGGAACCACTACAAATTCATAATGCCCATACCTGGTCCTGAAGGATGTGTTATGAATGTCTTCTTCCTTGATCCTTACCTGATGGTATCCTGACCTTAGGTCAATCTTCAAAAATATATTTCCTCCTCTTATCTGATCAAAGAGGTAATCAATTATGGGTAGAGGATACTTGTTCTTTATAGTATACTTATTCAGTTGTCGAAAGTCAATACACAGCCTCAAGGTTCCATCCTTATTTTTGACAAAAAGTACTGGTGCTCCCTAAGGTGAAACACTTAGACGTATGTGACCTTTCTTCAACAATTCCTCCAACTTCATTTGTAATTCTCTTAACTCTGGTTTTCTCATTCTGTAAGGTGTTCTTGACACTGGGGAAATTTCAAGCACTAAATCAATTGAGAAATCTATCGCTCTTCTTGGTGGAAACCCTAGTATATCTTGGAATACATCTTCAAGTTCCTGTAGTACCGATAAATCTTCAAGGCTTCGCCCCTTCATATTTTTTGGCTCCTCCACATGAGATGCATACAATTGACATCATTTTATAAAACATCTCTTCAACTGTAAGGCTGAAATCTCCCTTATAGATATGGGTCTTGGAAATCCTTTCATAGTGCTCTGTTTTCCATATCCATCAAGACATGTAAATGTCTTGCTATGACAATATAGGATAGCATGATGCTTGTCCAACCAATCTATTCCAATTAGAATTTCAGAAGACCCCAAGGGTATGATATTCATATCAACACTAGTATTCACACCATTAAGACTTATGGTACAACTTCTAACCATATCATGGATTCTCCTTTTGGTTCCAGTGGCTAACTAAACCAAACTTGATTTTCCAAGATTACTTTTCTCCAAATGTAATCTATCCACTATTTTAGGATCAAAGTAACATTAAATTTCTCCCGAATCAGTTAAAATAACAACATGATGGTTTGTGATATTACCTTCCACCTTGATCATATTGGAATGGTATTACTCTTTTCGATCATCTAAAGATGCATATATTCTTCCCATATCTTCGAATCTTGGAGCCTCTTGGATGTTGTGCACAGTCTTCAATCTGTCCTTTCTGTCTGGGAAATACTTATACATGTGATCTTCTTTGCATCCCCAACATTAGATAGGTGGTCTTACCCTTTTTCCCAAGGAATATTCTTTCTTGGATTCACCCTTAGCATACTGATATTGAATATTTCCATTAGGCTCATTCCTATTGAAGGGAAGTTGAATCCTTTCCTCCTCTGACCAAACTTCTCTTTCTTCTTATCCTTCCAAGATTTCTGTAGGGATTCTCTTCCCTAGAATTTCTCATACATGTATTTAGCCTTCCTGATGGCCTCAGTCAAGTTCTTGGGATCATCATACCTAATCTTTTCTTTATAAAAGGTTGGTAGTCCACTTAGAAATCGTTGTATTTTCACCTTCTCATCATCAATGAACTTGACATATTTTAACAATCCCAAGAAATTCTTCTCACATTCTATCATAGTCTTGCATCCCAGCTCGAGTTCAAAGAAATCCTGCATTTTCTTGTCATAGAAATACACTGAGAGGTAATCCTTCTGTAAGTACTTCTTAAACTTCTTCCAAGTGATCCTACTCTCATTAATATGTTCAACTTGATTCTATTTATCCTACCACATTGCAAATTTCCTGTGTAAATGGTAGGTGGAAATCCTAGCTTCTAGGTTTGATGAATAGTTATGCAATTGAAAATACCTCATGAGTCTAAGAAACCATGCTTCAACATCATCTTCCCTTTCATTTTCACCATCAAAGGAGGGTGGCTTAAGCTTCATCAACTCTCCTTGCAAGCTGTCCACTTCCTCTCTCCTTCTATGGAGCCTAATATGAGACACCTATGGACTTCTTATGGAATCTTCTGATGCATAAAACTTTCTTTCTGAGTAAGGAGGTGAGTGGTGTTTACGATTTCTTCTATCACTTCTTGAATAACCAATTCTTCCACGATCCTCTCTTCTTTCACGAAACCTGACTTCTTCCTCTTGTTTTAAGTTTGATGCCCTCTTCGTTTGCCTCTACAACTGATTTAAGCTCTTCAACACTTGAGCATTTATCTAAATTTTCTCTCACATCAACCTCTCATTGTCTTCTTTGTAGCTCTACACTTCTATTTTCAGGCTTCTTACAGTTTCTATTAATGTTTCTTGCTCTCCTATGATCTTGAGTCCATTGGACTCTGTCTTTGCATTACCAACTCTGGTATTCTGGCCTTCAGCCTCCTTATCATGACTGGAGGCTCCCTCACCTTCTTCCATTTCTTCAATATGAATTCTGAGATGACATGTTTAAAGTCCTTAATTCTACAAAATGTACAAGTGACCATTTTGTTAGAATTAAGCATATGATAAAAAAAATTTCCAAACCATGTTACAAGTCCCTTTTCTTCTCAATTCATGAAGAACATATATGTATCAATCTACACCGTATAATACTTCCATGTTATCCCTTATCCGGTACATAATTTAATTCTGCACCTCGAAACCGTGGCCAAATCCTTCCTAGCGCTTTTGGTGTTAGAAATTATTATATTGTAGATCGTATGGTTGAAAATCGATCGAGGGATGAGATCGACGGTCAAAAATAATTGCGGGTTGACAATGTCCTCGCTCTTTATCAAAGATATCTATCCCCACAATCTGAAAATTGCTCACCCAAATCTCCTTTAAATCATGGTCGTTGATCCCTTTTCCTGATGATATCAATGACGTTGGAAAATAGTGGGCTACAAACTAGCACATCCACTAATTTTTCCTCCTCTCCCCGCAATGGTCCCCCACCATCGATTTTCCCTTCATAGATTGATGACTATCCATGAGTCCTGCTTCCTTAGCACCCTACCCCAATCTCACACTAACAGGCCCTAGCTCCTTCCTCGCCTGTGACCTTGGGTTGTGACCTAGGGCTTACCCTCCTAGCGCTTCACAACTTTGGAACCTTCAGCCAGGACCAGATCAACGATCCTCTTCCTCATTCGTGATCAATGATCGAGATCCAGTTCAGGACTCTCCTCTTCGGGAGTTTGGAACTTTCGACCTTCACTTTCACCCTGAGTACTCCGTACCCTAAGTTCTAGATCATGCGCCACACGTCCACCTCAAATAAATGACTCTATTCCACTTCAGGACTTTGGCTTTTGGAAGTCTCAACTTCCTCCACTTGCTTCCTCCTGGAACGCTTCCACCTAGAGTTCATGATCTTTCGACGCGTGTCCTCTCACAGATGAACGACTATGAATCGCTTCAGCTCTTTAGGCTTTGGGAGTTTCAAATTATCTTCCTTCACTTTCTCCCGAAGTGCTTTCACCTGAAGTCAACGATGCGTCGACACGTGTCTCCCTTATCGGACGGTCCATGTTAAATCCAAACTTTGGGCCTTTGGGTAGTTCTTTCCCTAGTGCTTCACTCTGTAAAACCTTTTGGAGTACTAAGTCTCTGAGGTTAGAGATATGGCGTCACATTTTTTGGGTGGGAAATCCCTCCTATGGACTAGCATTAAGGGTTTTATCATGCATGTAGAAATGACCTAAAGTCTCCTACTTCTTACCAACATCCCAATCATAAACCCCATTATTCATATGAAAATATAAGGTTAAAAAGATCAAGTTACTGTACCTTAGTTTCCGTGTTTGATGTCGATCCCTTTAACAATTGGTCGCTCCTTGACTGCAAATATCCTCCCAATGCTGACCTGCATTCATAAAAGACAAACAAAGAACTCCACATGCATATGATCTATAAAATAATGGGTTAGAGATTCTATCGAAATATAATCAAATTTAAATATTGACAATCTCATATGGCAGGATGACAAAAGTACTTCTTTTATTAATCTCACAAGAATAACCTTACAATAGTGAGATCGACCACTTCTCCTCGAATATGGTCCTAGGATCCTCTTCAACTGTGCTCCAACTGCTTCTATATATGCTTCTCTTCACACAATAGTTGCAAAAGTTTGGGGCAAGGGGAATGCTAAATCGGGTATAGTTTCTTTGCTATGATTTCCCCCCTTCCAAATGTGACCCCTACACCTTCTTTTATAGGCTATAAAGGGCTAGGTGTTTGGTTGAGTGACCGGCTATGGGTGGTCAAATGGGTTAGTTAACTTACCCAAAATTGTGTGTTCCGTCTGCAACTTTCCATTTTTCGTGATTTTTTAGGCATACGCGGGCTGTAGTGGGTCAACCAGCATACACACACGTGTAGTAGTGGATCAGGGGGCGTATGCCTTCAAAAATGGTGTTTTTTAAGAAGATGTTTAGTAGTGGCTTGGCAAAGAAGGTAAAAGAGATGGCCTGATGCCAGGTAAGCATGTCTGGTGCATTTTAGGGTTATAATAGATGCCCCCTAATGTGTGAGGTCAGAAGAGCATATGATGGCTGAAATACATTATCAATCTTGACCAATGTACCAAAAAAGTGAGCTCAGGAACCAAAATTCAAGAGGTGCCATTTGAAAAATAATAATTGTCTCATCGAGGCGGGCATACCCATGCTCATAATGAAATAAAATCATGGCTACCAATCAATTACACTGTAGATCCATGTCATATAACTATATAAAGTGTAGCCGTGAGCAATACACAATGGATCTACATCTCGAAATAAAAAATATATACATGTATAGTATCCATATTCAAGAAGGGAATAAGGCCTGATGGCTAGAGATGAGGCCTTCAGAGCTCGAAAAACACCTTCAAAATCTTCACAACTTGGGTAGGAGTGTAATATGAGTGTAGGAATTCACTACCTAGAGGTCTTCGACGACTTGTCAGGAACGGACTAGAGGATTTTGATGATCAGGTTTGAGGGCTTCATGGATTTCAAACAAAGACTTGATTGGGCTTTCGATATGACCGGGTCATGAGGGTAAGAGACAATCTACAGAGGGGGTCGACTCAAGCTTGGTAATAAATTCCCTTGGAAAATAGCATGACAAAAGATGAGACTCAAGCAACATTATATTTTGACATAAGTTCACGCTGCAGGAGGCACCGCAAACTCTCCATATGTTTGGAAGAATAACCAAATAGAGGATGACATCGTTCTATGTAGTGAGAACAAATTCCTAAGGTCATGTTAAATCCCAAGGCTTGATGAACAAACAAAAGGATGTGCTTTGTCCAAGGGCGATTCATTGTGCTTCCAATAAAAATAAAATACTTTTCCCTTCCTCTTTTTGGGGTATATTTGATTTTTTTTGTCTTTTTCAATAATTTTGGAAAGCTTGAAAAAGAATAAAATAATTCTATGTTACAAAAGGAGGATCGAGTGTCGCAAACATACTATTTCCAAGAACACAAAACAAATGGATGCTCAGGGAAAAGGGACATATGCAGGAAAAGGACACTTGGGAAAAGTCCTCCATGGGCCAAAGGTGTCAAGATGCAGAGGTAAAGTGCTACAGGGCTTGTGTATAAGGCATGCTTCAGATGGTTCAGTTGAGAGCAACATGGAGCCGACATTAGGCCAAATACACAGGTATGAAAATGTAGTTAACAAGACACATAATGGTAACGTCCTTCGATGTAATTTTAATGAGCCCATAAAAGGTAAGCTCGACGGTTTTTCATATTTAGAGAGTCTGAAAAAGCGTAAAAGGAGACTCCACTGGGGTACCTTTTTTGAAGATAGTCTAGTTGGTTCAAAAAAAGGGGTAAACTAGCACCAACAAAACGTCTATTCAAAACCATTTTAATGAGTGTGATAAAGACAAGATCAGTCGACGATTTTTTCATTTTTAAGGAGTTTGAAAAAAGCTTAACTATGGACTCCGTTAGGAATGTTATTCTGGACCAATTTAATGAGTTTGAAAGAATAAGGTCACTTGGCGATCTTTTCAATTTTAGGGAGTCTAAAAAGATCTTAACTATGGACTCCATGGGGGTTCCTTTTTCGTAAATTTATCCCCTCATGCCTGAAAAAGGGTTAAAATCATACCCGAGAATACTCTTCTAGGAAATCGAAGCTCCTAGAGTATACCTTTGTTCGTACAGTTGACCATCCAAACCGAAAAAGGGGTAAACTACCATCGGATAGACGTGACTTCAAATTTCAGTTTAGCGAGCATGAAAGGACACAAGATCTCTTGACAATATTTTCTTGTTTAGAGGGTCTGAAAAGGGCTTAAAAGAAGACCCACTATGTTTTGGGAGTTCTGAGGGTGAGGCCAAGAGTGATAATGCATCATGAAAATGAGGCTCAAACTCATAATCAAGATAAACTAATAAGGACTCCTGAGCCTATAGTCATTAATGATAACATGGACGCCAAAATGCAACTAGGATCTATCTAGGGAATCCATGAAGGGTTAGGCTCTACCACTAAAATATGACACTTCTAAAGCAGCAATGATGGTTCCATTTTGCAATTCAGTGGGATTGATACTATGGCGTAGTGATAAAGACAACAATATGTAGAAAGTGGAGGTGGAATCCTAACTTAAATGCAACAAGTTGGAAAAACAACTTTTTACCAAAGGATCTTTAGAAAGACCCAAATCTCGAAATTTTTTGTTGGACAACTGAGAGGGGGGGTGAATTAGTTGTTACCGTGCTTAAACAATTATGCTTCTTTTAAAATATTTACAAGGCACTCAATTATAATCACAATAATGCAGGGAAATAAACAATGGCACATTCAGCATCAATCACATATATGAGAAACACAGAGACAAATATTTCCTGAGGAAACCCATATAGGGTAAAAACCTCTTCTTCTTTATATGATAAGTATTATTTACATTCTTTACATTATCATACATATGAGAACCAACTCATTGTGAGGCTACAACCTCTGTTTTTGCAAGATGCAACTTGCTGAGAGCACCAACTCTCTGTTTTCTCTAGCACCCACTAGAAGGAAGCACCAACTCCCTGGTTTCTCTAGCACCAACTAGAAGGAAGAACCTACTCCCTGGTTTCTCTAGCACCATCTAGAAGGAAGCTACTACTCCCTGTGTTCAAGCACCCACTTGAACCTCTGAGGACACCAGTCCTCCCTAGCACCTCCCTTCCACCCTAGATTATGAATATGAAATACTGAAACCTATTACAGTGATATAGTGTTCAATAACATCTTACCAGTCTCATCACTGTTCTGCAAGATTTTTCTACTCAGTCTTCCTCACTATCTTCCTGCATGCATCCGCTACCCATTCTATTCTTCTACCTTTTGTGCTCTGTGTGCCATTCCCATTCAATGCACCTTTTGTTTCCTGTCCATTTCAGCTGCTGCACCACCCCTTTACTTCTTCACACATGCATTACTTCACCTCAACAACAATCCCCTCATCACTTCTTTGTCCCGTGTACTTATAACTTATGTACACCTTATGCATGCAATGTACACCATGCCTCTTCTTGCTCACACTGCGTTAATCTCTTCCACATATTGAGTGCTCTTTCTGATCATCATGGTAACCCTTCAAATTTTCTGGCAGTTTTCCCACGCGTTCAACATCACTGGATGTCATGCTGAGATTCCTCAGCCTCTCTGGCAGTCGAGACTCTTCGTATTCTCTAGCATAGTCGAGCTTATACTTTCTTCTTTAGTTACAAACTTCAATGCTCATCCACTTGTCAGTCACCTCCACGAACAGTCTTTGTTCTACTGGTTGATCTCTTGAGACTCTTCACCTCCTCTATCAATCACCTCGAAGTGTCTTCAAGTCCTCTGGTAGAACTCATCACTGGTTTCTGGCAGGTTCACTATGTCGTGCAACAGTAGCCCTCTGATCTCCTTCAGTTTCATATGCATTGTTGAATGATCTTCATAAGCTTGCCTTTATTTCATATTTCATCATTTCGTCTTTCTTGTGGTCAAGTGTCTCGCCAATCCATGTCGCAATCTCCGAAACTCCGAAACAGAGCTTTTTTGCACTAGATCCTTCCTCTATATGACCATGGCCATGACCAAGCGCTTGTTCATAAAGTGCTTTTCGAGATTTTATTTTTTGGCATTTCGGGACTCCTGATGTTGAGAGTATCTGACTTCTCCATCTCTCGGTAATCAAAATCCTGGTCTCCAATACATCGAAGGGGGTCATATCAATGGTCCACGATCTCTTCGAACCAATGGCTCAGATCATTTCATGATTTCGACATTCCTGTGGTGAATGTTCTTGACGCTTCCAACTCCCGATCTGTGAAACTTCGAAATGGTGTGGGATCAATGGTCCCAATCAACCCTTGATCTGACAGCTCAGATCATTTCATGATTTCGCATTTCACGATTTTGGCATTCCTGTGGTATTGTTTCTTGCCTCTCCAAGTCGTGATTCACGAAACCCCAAAATGGAGTCTTTGAAATGCTCTGATCTTCTGCCACGCATCCCTCTTGTATCAACGGTCAAGATTTTATCGAGACTTCGCAACTCCACGAGCCTTTTTTGTGTATGATCAACGGTTCATATTTGGCCTCGATCTAACGATTGAGATTATTTCACAATTTCGCATATCGCGAGTTCGAGAGGTGAAAGGCTAGAGCATTTCATACCTTTGACTTTCCAGTCAGCAAAATGCTGATCTGTGTCCACATGTCCTGCCTGTAGATGGACGATCCTCCTTCTTTTGGTATTTTGTATATCCGCTTCTCCTTGCACTTTAATGAATGTGCAGGTTCTCCCTGATCCAATGATGGTCGGAACTTATGCTCAGATCTGATGCCTGAGATCTGTCCTCCTCTTCTGTGCGTTCTTCTTGTCTACAATCAGATATGACGGTCCTCCTTCTTTTGGGAATTTAAATGGGATCCAACGATCATTGACTCTTCTCCTCCCGAGCTTATGCACTATGATAGACTCTGTGCTAATTACTCCTGAGCTTACTTTGTTCCCATTTTTCATTGATGCTTACTCTGATCTTGTTATCAATGACCTCCCTACAATCCTTTGCATGTTTGCTGCCATCTTTGCTGCTGTACTTTCCATCAATGAGAAGCCTACAATGTCTGTAAAACATGCCAACAATCTCCCCCTTTGGCATTGATGG
>ML848048.1:0-11004 GCA_009831015.1 Picea engelmannii | reverse complement strand
GCATGAGGACATTGATCTTTTGGTTGATGAGGACCCTAATGCTCTTGCCGCATTAACGTAATGTGGTTTGATACAATTTTTCTATTGTCCTTTCATTCAGGCACAACGTAGGCTACTGAACTCCTTGGTTGACTATTGGAACCATGACGCAGAGGCCTTCATGCTTGAGGGTCAATTGTTGACTCCAACGACCGAGGACATATAATTTTTGACTGGCCTCTCAAGGAGAGGGGAACCAGTCAATTTCCACACTTTTCCTTCTGGGCCTCTCAACATAGCGGAGTTGATTGGACTCCACTGTGAAGCCGGTACACACAATATGGGAACGCATGTGCCAATAAGAAAGATCTCTGACCTATCACTGAAAGTGATAGTTTTTCTTATTGAGTGGATCAATGGATATGCAGCTCTACATCAGGCATCTCGGGCTCACATGGATTGTGCGATTCAGTGCTTAAATGCACAAATATTTGACTGGAGTACCACATTACTAGACTGCATGAAGAGGTAGTTGACAGAGTGTCGTATGCAGAGCCACATGAATTTTGGGTTTGGGACAATTCTTTGTTCTTTCTTCTTTGAGAGAGTACCTGGTCTCAGTCCTAGAGAGACGATACGAGGGCACGAGGCCCCTCACCCCGCACTATGTAGATGGGCGACGCTGTTGCCGCGACAGGGGGGAGGAAGGACCATTGAGGCCTTCGATGACAAGTTCTTTGCTTGGTGGGCATGATAGATTCCAGTTATAGAGGACTACCCCTATGCCAGAATCAAATTCTCGAGAGATCTTGAAATACCGGTACTTCTCGGAGATCAGCGAGGTGAGATGGGTAAGTTTTCTTTGTGTTTTTGTTCTTTTTCAAATTTATTTAATTTTTATGTTTTTTTTTTATATATATCATTTTTGTATATACCAGAATATCTGAAAATTAAGTATGTGTTATGTGCATATGTGGGGACAGTGTGTCTAGCAGACTTTGCGAGGAACAAATGACGACCTCAACCAGAGGCAAGACAAGCTGCAACTGGCGGACCAGTAGCAACAGGGGGACCTCCAGCCGGAGAGGCTGAGAGAGTATTGAGACAGGTAGAGGGGGACTTTCCGTAATCATGTTCTCTAGTCATTATGTAGGCATCACCTTTCATCATATACACATTTGCAGATGAAGGATTGCTTGAAGACGGAGGGGGTCCTTGACTACCCCCTTCCGTGCTCGAGGAGGCTTGAGTTATATTTTTCCCGTGTGGAAACGGGTTCGTTAACACGACAAGCTGCTACTGTGCCAATAAATTTTGGGCCTTCGCAAGCCAAGGGAACTGATGGGTTGGGTGGTATTCCTTGCAAAGGTTACAAGGATACTTGGACTTCTTCTTTTCAATGTTACCCCCGCCAGCATTCTTGGTGAATTTCTTATCCCCCTTACCCTTTTTTCGTTGTTTCTTCTTTCCGTCAGGATTCTGGGTGGCCTTCAGGTTTGTTGTTTTCACACTGTGTACATCCGACTTTTGGGTAGGGGGAGCAGCCGAACTAGTGGTCTGGCTGGCCATTTTTTGTTGTATCAACAATTGTTGCAATTTATTTTACAATGGATCAACGGAATTTGTTTGTGTTGAACCAATAATTCCATCAACATGTGGTCCAGACCTTTTCTTGCTTTTGTCAAGGATTGACCTCGGCGCATTTGGAAAAATCTCCTAGAGTAAACCAGACTGAGAGTAAATTAGCTCTAGCTATTGTGCTCTCATTATCGTGTCTTCCTCGAAAAACACTCTGGATGTTGCGATGTATTTAGATAACTTGGGTACCAAAGACTTAAGGAACCACTCTAGCAGGAATGCTGGTGGGATTGGCACTTTGATCAAACTCTTTCGGCCTCTCCATGCTCGAATGTGATCCGAGATATGGTCCGCTTTTCTCTGTTCAAAATTGGCCAACAATTCAATGTCGATGTCATATCGCACAGGTAATTGGAAATGGTTCAATAAAGCCATTACCAATTTGTCTAAGGAAGAGTATCGTGAGTAGTCGAGCTCAATGTACCATTTCACAACACTCCCTATGAGAGTGCGTTGAAACAATCGTAACTGAACATAGTCGTCTCTTAACAAGTTTGATGAGCACCATAAGTGGAAATTAGTCACGTGATCACCAAGATCTTCGTTAGGCTTGGCCTCGAACTTTAGAATGTCCAAAGGAAACTTGGTCAGCATAGGAGGCTAACTTGGATCATGACAGATGGGTTCATTTAAGAGACTTGTCAAATATGGCAAGTGCAGGGTTTCCAGAAATGGTAGTTTGGGTTGTGGATTGTAGCTGGGGAAAAAGGAGCCTAGGGTTTGGCTGGCACCAAGTTGCTAGGAAAAGTTACGTTGTTGGCCAGGGCTCTGGTAATAAATATGACCATGACCAACATATGGATTGGATGCTTGTTTAGACATCATCGACCGGTTCCTATAACAGGACATAAAGGTTTGAGCTTGCATCGCATTCCAAGGATTTTGGGAGGGGTTGACCCCTGCCGATCCAACGGGCATGGGCGCTAGGCCTTGGCCGGTGTTCCACTGGGTATGGAAGGGGTTGCCCCCAATCAACATCCCTGGCAAGGGGACTAGTCCTTGCCACAAATTCCAAGGTCCTTGTGAGGAAGGAATTCCAAAGTGTGCCCCCTGTGCAGGAATAGTACCCTGTATAGGATGTTGTTGTCCATAACCGGGGTTTTCCCTAACCGAGATGACAATGGATGAGAAAGCGTTGTTACCAAACACGTTGAACAAAGATAAAGGTGTCGAACCAACCGACATGTTATAAAGAGGGAGTGCTTGACTACCTGCTCCAAACAAGTTTACGTTGGGCCTGATAGAGTGTTGAGGAACACCGCTGAGTGAGGGGGATGAAGGGGGTATATGACCCCCTCCATAAGGGAAAGTGATAAAGGGAGCTGAAGTGCCCCCCATAGATCCTTGCAAAGGAGTTTTGGAACTCCCTACCCCCAGACATAAAGTTTGTAGAGTGAAGGAGGAAAGTACAATACTCGTACCAAACCAGGCATCTTGTATTAGAAAGGAGGGCCTATCATGTTCTGAGTAAACAGAGCAGTGATCGCCACCATAGATAGAATCAGACCGCTTCCCAAGGTAGAAGCAGTCGAGACCATGGTGGCCCAGACCGACGCCGGTTGGTTAGGAGGTGGAACACTCCCAATAGTGACAGTCATGAAGGAAATATGAGTATTCCCTGAAGAAGTGGCATCATTTGCTTCCATTTTTGTTGGTGACACTACCTGACGCTCGTAAGGTAGAACCTGTATGATGATGGGCACCGATATATCAGTGATGGGAGGGTTAAACAGACCAAGAGTCTCTACTTCGAGGTCATAAATTATTGGTTCCTCTAGAATCGAAAGTTCTCCTCTTGAAGATGGGTTGGGCACAGTTTCATGTAACCTGGTTATCTCAAAAGACCCTTGTTGGTCTAATTTTCACCTTAGCAGTGGCGATGGGGGGGTCGAGGTCAGCTGGCGACATGCCCAAAATCCTTCGTGACTGATGGAGCTCCTGATCCTCCACTATGTGAGAAGATCAAATACACACTAGGGAATCTATAATCATTTGAAAACCATAACGCACTAGAAAAAGTACCTATGAGATAAAAAAATGAGTCACTAACTGGTTGGAAGAACAATTACAACAACCAACACTAGAGAAACTTACCGGTGCAAGTGAAACTCGAATACGGAAGAACCCTTCAGGTATACTCTGCAAAGCGTGTCCCGATGTTTATCTTAGGTACTGTGGTATACCCTCGTATTCACCTTTGTAAGTCACTAGAAAGATAGGAAACTAGGTTGCCAACGCGTAAACAATCACCAGACGGGTACAGTCAACAGTCGGGTGGACCGCAATGAGCAGGGTATCAATTCTGAAACCTATCAAGGGTATCAAAAGCAAGTGTTTCAGAAGACGACTAAGGAACTCAAATAGATTTGAGACCCACAAATCTCCGTGGCAAATGCAATAAAAAATATCCCAGGACAAACCCTCTATATGCATTCCCCACTACGTTTGGTCCGGCTTTGGAGGGGTTATCTCTGCTACCTTTCCTTATGAAACCTCATGTTTATCCCCTATGTTAGAGGGGGATCCCGGATAAATTTTACGATACTGGAATTTTGACACTCCCTAGCACCGAATCTTATGTTTTTTTTTCATCCTTGAAGAGTTTCCTCTCCAATCCTAAATCAAGGCTCTAGCCTAGACTAGTTGATGGACCCTACAAAACATAAAGTCTAGTTGATTTTAATTAATCCTTAATTATTTGTCTTGTCTTAGGTCAAAGGTTATGAAAGTGAAACTAGTGATGTTTTGAGAGACAAAAGATAAGATAAACAAAAAGCTGGAAATAAAATAACTTCTTCTTGACAAATTCAGATTTGCTCTTTTAAATTCTTTAACCAACTTTTCAAACTTTTTTTTTCTCTAAGATCTTTTAACCGAAAAAATAAAAACAAGATTTCACTCGACTACAAGCTACTTATTGTCCTAAGTCAACGAGTCAAGAAATTATGAAAACAATCTTTTTCCTAATGATTAACGCAAACAATCAACTATATAACCAAACCAAGAAGTAAAAAAGAGATTTTGTGTTTTTTTTTTGTATTATGCTTCAAAAACAAGAAAATTTAAAACTGTATGTCTTCTTCTTTTCTGAAGGCAAAAGGTGAAAAAATAAAAACAATACAAGGCCAAAAAGGACATTTGGCCAACCACCGACCGTGGGGAGTTACTGACAACCAAAAAGGCAGATCAGACTGATTCACTATCTCATCAAAAAAACCTAGCACAGGAAGAAATTTTTTGAATGCAAAAGCAAGCTATGATGGCACACAACCTAAACTGAAACTGCTATGATTGAGAACAAAAAGGCACAATAAAAACTTGGGAAGTAAAAACTTGATAGGGAAGAGGATGACTGCCTCCTCAAAATTTTCTAGACAGACACGCGACTATCACTTCAACAGCTAGCATATGCACACGGGCTGCCCAAAGACAGGATGTGTATGAAAGCATGTAGGCCCACTACAGGACGTGTGTAACTTTGTTTCTCCTCAAAATAAGCAAGACAAGCAGCTAAGCTTAGGCAGGGAGTATTGGTATTGAAGCCCAGAACCCCTTAAAGGTACAAAAACTCACTCTAACAAAAAAATATGCAAGGAAATCTGAGAAAACAAAACTAATACGAGGTTATACCTAGGCTACAGACTACAACAACAAAAACCAGAACTAGATCCAGAAAACTGTTGAGAAGTATCACTTCTGACAGGGGAGAGGATGACTTCCTCTTTTGAAAAAAAATTCTGGACTCAGACACGTGACTGATCTTTCAACAACCAATGTATGTACGCAGGCTATATGAATTCAGGGTGCGTGTATACATGGGTAGACCTTCTAGAGGCTGCATATGCCTCTGTGGCTTCCCGAAAAAATAAAAAAAATTCAGGCAAAGGAAACAGGGAGTACTGGTATGGAAGACCAACATCCTTACTAGCTCAGACTTTTGTAGAAACTCAGAAAAAGGTAGTAAAATCAATTAAAAAATACCCAACAAGTATCCCCCAAAACCCTAGAGATCTCCCCAGTATGGTCACCAATTCTGTTGTGGGTGGGAAATCCCTCCAACGGAATAGCATTAAGGGTTTTATCATGCATGCAGAAATGACTTAAAGTCTCCTACTTCTTACCAACATCCCAATCATAAACCCCATTATTCATATGCAAATACAAGGTTAAAAAGATCAAGTTAATGTACCTTAGTTTCCATGTTGGATCTTGATCCCTTTAATGTTTGGTTGCTCCTTGACTACAAATCTCCTCCCAATATTGACCTACATTCATAGAAGTCAAACAAAGAACTCCACATGCATATTATCTATAAACTAATGGGTTAGAGATTTTATCAAAATATAATCAAATTTAAATATTGACAATCTCATCTGGCGGGACAGGAAAAGTACTTCTCTTATTAATCTCATAAGAGTAACCTTACAATAGTGAGATCGACCACTGCTCCTCGAATCTGGTCCTGGGATCCTCTTCATCTATACTCCAAATGCTTCAGTATATGCTTCTCTTCACACAATAGTTGCAAAAGTTTGGGGCAAGGGGAATGCTAAATCAGGTATAGTTTATTTGCTATGATTTCCCGCCTTCCAAATGGGACCCCTACCCCTTATTTTATAGGCTAGAAAGGGATAGATATTTGGTCGAGTGACTGGCTATGGGTGGTCAAATGGCTTAGTTAACTTACCCAAAACTGTGTGTTCCATATGCACTTTCCATTTTTTGTGATTTTTTAGGTATATGCGGGCTGTAGTGGGTCAGCCAGCGTACACATGCATGCAGTAGTGGAGCATGGCACATATACCTTCAAAAAGGGTGTTTTTTAAGAAGTTGTTCAGTAGTGGCTTGGCAAAGAAGGTAAAAGAGATGGCCTGATGCCAGGTAAGCATGTCGGGTGCATTTTAGGGTTATAACACCGCGTGTCCTTGTTTATGGAAAGTCCATATGAACTCTGGGCTTCGAGAGTTCTGGATTTTCACATCCGTCTTTCTTCCGAAGTGGTTATTCACTAGAGTGTAGGATCTCCTACCACATGTCCACTTTGATCAATGGTCTATATCTACTATGGCTCTTCATAGCTTTGGGATTTGGGAGTCCTTTACTCACTCAACTTCTTCTTGCTTCCTCCTAGAGTATGAGATCTCCTGACACATGTACCCTGCTTTAAGATCAACGACCACGAGTGATTGCAGAGAATCAACTCGCTCACTCTTTAATTTCCTTGTTGATCTCTGCAAAGTGAAGATGCTCATCCGTAGTGGGATTAATATCCACCATTGATATGTTGATCTAACAAGATCAAGGATCCAGAGTGATTGTAGGCTCACAACTTCCTCACACTTTAATTTCCTTCCCGATCCCCGCAATGCCTCCCCACCGTCGATCTCTCTCCAATCAGATATGACGGTTTGTGAATTAACCTTTTCTTCGCCTTCATGAGATGAACCTTTTTCACCTGCCCTCCGATCCAACAATCTCAGATCTCTCTTTATCCCACAGTGGCGATCACTCCCGAATTCGAAAGGGACGGTCACGATCCTTTGAAGCCTTAAAAAGGATCTTTGATGTTCTAGATCCTGCATAGATTCTGCAATGCCATTCCTCTTATAGATTTTCAACTTCACGGTCAGAATTCGATCTCAACCACAAGACTTTGACCAAAAGACCTGGCCCATACTGACTCGATGTTTCAACCAGAAGCTTTGATACCAATCTGTAACACGCCCCTCCACCCATAAGCCAAGGTACACTACCTTCAAGCCCACCCTTGGACTTCTTTCTCTTACTGATACCTTTTTAATTTAATAAGGACGCATAAAAGAAAAGATCTAATGACATGAACATCAATAACTAGCAAGCATGGATATTCTAAATATGCAATTCAACAATAAATAAATACACACCAGAATACATTGATATACAGATAAATAATACCATAACATAGAGCACTTATATTTATAAAATAAGACATCAATTGGTTGTAGACCAAGGACATTCCACCCAACCGTAGACACTACTACTCCAAATCTCAACAGCAGTATCACCCCTGAGCCAGGGCTATGAATCCACAAGGATAGTTCTAGAGTGTTACTTGGCTTCCCGAACTAGTCAACACTCAAGCTTTCACAGGCTTTCCCAACACTCAAAACAATCCAAGTACCCAACTCTATTCTACCTTTCTTGCACCACCCAAGAGAATTGACCTCCACCCTTCTTTGCCATGCAGTCCCTCAGGCAATCCTTCTCCTTCAAGGTCTCCAACACAATTGGTCCAGAATCTCCATGCTGGAACTCTCAAGGCTCGTAGCTGTGAACAAAGCTGGACACAGGCCAATTCATCTTAGACGTGCAGGCCTCAAGTCATGATTGGATTACACGAGTGACCTCTACAACCAATGATACCATGGAATCTCTTCAACAATTCATTTTCATTTTCCCAAGCCAAGACACGAATAAGATAGATGAATGGGTGATGAAAATGAATGGAGTGAGTTCTCCACCCAAAGTGCGAAACAAATGAACAATCAGTGAGTGACTGCATGAGGGAAAGAATGTAATGAAAGAATAAGTGAAGGAGCGAATGAGCCAACCCCCAATCAGTCCAGGGATGGGTTTAAGTATTTTAGTGGGGAATCAATAACCTCTTGGCCTTCCCCAAGAATCTCACGTAACTGATCCACTCCCTTAGACAAAAGGGTAATTAAAAATAGGAAATAAACATTTGTCCCATCAAGCCCCCTCTCTTGTGGAATCATAGCTCCCTATAACTCTAGTCCTTTTCTGTCTAGCAACCAACGATGTATTTATTATTAATAATGATAAAAAAATTACATTTCTTGGGCACATTGGCCTTTAATAATTTTTGTGGGCACTATGGCCTCTTAGCATTGTAACAATACATTATTTAAAATGGGGGTTCAAAACTCGGGTTGTTACACAACACAAGGGATGCACTCTATTTTTAAGTATCCATGCTTAGCTAAGGAGTGGTAGTTTGATGAAGCCACCATGCTCTCTCAAAATTCATGTCACCTCTTGAAAAATTTAATCCCTCAAATCATTCTCCACATTAATCTATGAACATGTATCATAGTTATGAAACTGATGTTTACTATCAAGTTCCATTCATGGAATTGTGAAGGCACATGAGATAAATAATTTCCACCCCCATGGATCTCACTCCCATATGAATTTCACTATAAATAACTCTATCATACCTTCACTTGTTTCATTTAGTGGACTCCATCATCATCATTTACGACACTTGAAAGGCTTGGATATAATTTGCAAATTGTGAGAATTTCTAGAGTGTTAGGATGATTATTTTACTTTCCATCTTCACACCTATTAAAATATCTCTCATCCTATGAAAATTTTTCTCTTTCAAGCATGTTTACTGCCAAATATTTCACATATTCCATTTAGTAACAACTTTGTAGTTTCCCTCATTCTTGCATTACTGTTTAATATTTTTTTTTAAATAAATATATTTCATCGCTGTTGCGACGACTTGTTGATTGCAGAAACTGGGATATGCCGTTTGTATTGCAACGAACACAATCATCGATTGTATGAATAATTAATCACAATTATTGACCATTCGTCACTCTTGCAAAGACTTGTTGGTCACAAAAACTAGGATATGGAATTTTTCTTGCAATGAACACGATCATCGATTGTATGAATAGTTCATCGCAACTATTGACTGTTCGTCGCTCTTTCGATGACTTGTTGGTCACAGAAAATACGATATGGAATTTATATTGAGACGAAAATGATCGTCGATCTTATGAATAGTTCATCACAACTATTGAATGTTCGTCTCTCTTGGGACGACATGTTAGTCATAGAAACTGGGATATGGTGTTTGTCTTGCGACGAACACGATTGTCGATCGTATGATAAGTTTGTCACAACTATTGAATGTTTTTTGCTCTTGCAATGACTTGTTTGTCGCAGAAAATAATATCTATCATTTCTCTTGCGACGAAGATAATCGTCCATTGTTGTCCTTGTGAAAATTTCCTGGTTGTCGGTCTTGCGGCGAACTTCATAAGTTGTCGCTCTCTTGCGATGAAAACATTGTGTCATCTCACTTGCAAATTTCTATTAGGTTCATCACACTTTCCATGAGATATGATGCGACGTTTGAGGGACCCAATATTTGTCACAATCTCTAGGACATAATGCCACAAGAGCGTTGAAATGGCCATCGCAAAATGACCCAAATTTAGTAGTGGGACAAAGCATTTGTAAGGAGAAGGAAATGTTATGAACATAAATATACATATAAAATAGATATTATTAAGATAATAATTAAATGATAATTATTAATAATCAAAGGACATGTATAAAAGGAAATGACTATTTTTTAAGGGAACCCCTGTGTGGTTATATAAGCAAGCCCTCATTCTCATTTTTAATCATCTTACTATTCATTCTTATACATTATATATATATATATATATTTTTTTTTTCCGTATGGATTTTATTACTATATTTAAGATATTTTGGATTATTTGTGCATATCATAATTTGTTTGTACCAATCTCAGTTTAGGTTGTCAAGCAGTTGGACCTGTCGACGACAACACACTCACAACCTTACACCATCGACTGTCTTTGACAAGGAAGAGATCTTCGCGTCAGCCAAAAATGTCGTCCACCCTATGACATCAAGCCTTTCAAAGACAAGGTATTGTGTGATATTACTCCCCTTGAATTTTGTGATGTTCTTTTAGGAAAAACATATTTGTGGAAGCGACATGATGTGTATGAGTCTAGAACCCGCAATGTTTTTTTTTTACAAGAAAGTGGTTTATATATTAAGAGAGCAGTGGTGTGACCACTGTGAGAAAAACTACAAAATTCAGCCATGCATTCTGTGCATGGGATTCAAGATTACAAGAAAGTCTTCCATAATAATAAACCCCGGGTTTCCCATACCATCCTAAAATCCAAAAATTGGCTAAACACAAGTTGAGAACCTACTTACAAAGGGTCTGCCTGATTTCCAAAAAGAGGCTATAATCCTACTTACAAAGAAAATGCCAGAAAACCAAAACAGGTCTAGTTTTAGGAGTGAGGAATAACATAATTAAACCTTCTAGTCTGGGATGGAGGAACTTGCGCTCGAAGAAGCCTTCTCTCTTGCGTCTTTCTGGCAGTTGGCTCTGGTGGCTTAGAGCTCTAGATTTTCGATTCTTGCCTCCAATTCAACAATTTTGCTATTATTTTGTTGCGTTGTATACACAAGAGCTTCAACCGCTTTCTCCCTGAGCTAGATGAAGTCTTATTCTACCATCTCTAACCTTCGACCTCCTTCCGCATCTAGATGAAGCAATAAGCCTCTGTGTGTGCTGAGAGTATTCTTTATTTTTCATACTTC